>CM044435.1:6826214-6836299 GCA_024363595.1 Xenopus borealis
ACATTATTTTTTATTAAAGCTTTATGAATCATATCCTGAGGTTTCATTTAGAATTTTGTGTCTCTTGAATTTGTTTAAGAGATGAATTCCATTGGATTCTATGAGAGATTTTATTTGGATACATATGTTTAGTGTTGTAATAAACAATATTTGCTTCAGGTCTAGTAACCCATAGTAACCATTTGATCAATAAATGTTGGCAGTTGTGGGTTATTAGAACTTATGGGTGATTACATTCCCTCATATATTTGTGTTAAATGATATAATGATATAACATATATTATTTGCATTATATCCCTATTCTGCATAAAATGGTCATTGTTTTTATTTAGAAACAGACATGTCCTATAGAAATATTGACCTGTGACTCTTTATAGAAACATAACAAAGTAGTATGGGCATAATGTCTATTTTGAAAATGGTTTATGTCATCTGGCAAACTATAACATTTCGAAGAAATAAAATTCTTTTTCATTGGCATAAACCCAATTTCCTCCTGTAATTGTTCTACATACTTCTAACAAGTAATTGTCATTTAGGCCTAATTAATTGCTCTTCGGACACTAGAATATAGAATAAGGAATGTAACTCTGATGTTTCTGTACTTTGTTTGACATTGACTGGAAATTATGTTATTCCCTTGAAAACCCACATTTTTGCCGCTGTGTCTGCTTTTCTGATACAAAGTCTATGCAGCCACAAAAACTTATCTTACATTCTGTGATAACTTAAGGTGGAACGTTCCTTTCAATCACTCGGAAAGAAAGTTTCTTTACATGCCTTGAGCTATCTTGGTTACCGGAACCCCAACAAACTTATATTTGACGGAATCCCTTATATATCTGTGTTGAATTATATGATGATATGATTTTTGATAAAAAAAAATCATAATGGGCATTCAATTTAAAGAAAGGGTCATTCCTTCAGAAGTACTGTATGGTATGTAGGGCACTAAATGTGATCCTACATAGAACCTTCTCATCAGTATCTGACTAATCAGCCCACAGTTTAAAAGTTATTTTGCACAATATGGTTGCGTGTTTTGATTTTTTGGGTAGACAGGAGCTATGCCTTCTCTTTCTCATGTGCTGATACGCTATACCAGTGATCCTCAACCAGTAGCTCGTGAGCAACATGTTGCTCTCCAACCCCTTGGATGATGCTCTCAAAACAGGTGCTTATTTTTGAATTCCAGGCTTGCAGGCAAGTTTTGGTTGCCTAAAAACCAGGTGCACTGCCAAACAGAGCCTCAATGTAGGTGCTACCAAATGGCCAATCACAGCACTTATTTGGCACCCCAAGAATATTTTTCATGTTAGTGTTGCTCCCTAACTCCTTTTACTTCTGAATGTTGCTCATGGTTTCAAAAGGTTGGGGATCCCTGCACTATACAGATAATGGGGCATTGGAACATCAGAATATTCTGAATGCCTGATCCACAAAACGACTAATATCCATAGTATATAGATATTGGTCAAGACACAAAATTAAGGTGGCCATACACGGGCCGATAAAAGCTGCAGACTGAAGTCCTTCAGGGTTCTGTACTGTACTGGTATTTGCCAATGCATATCTGTTGCAAGTAATAAATTCAGCAGCAGCAAGGTATTGTCTTGTATTTAAAGAGACGTACAGTAGACGGAATGGAGAAAGGATCATTCTTCCCCTTTGCAAAGCACTGGTAGGACTGCATCTGGAATATTCAGTACAGTTGTGGCCTTCTGTTCTCAAAAGGAATATTATTGAAACACTACACAAAAGAGCAAATCAGATAATTAGTGTGGAAAGGTTACTGAAATGAACTTGGTACAAGTTGATCGAGGGCCTTGTTTTCTAGTCAAATACGTTTTTGTTCATTATAGCTTTCATAATCTTCCTTGTCATAATCTTCCATTTTGCTTACCTATAAGAAAAACCTATTTTCTTACTTATAAGAAAAGCCTATTTGTCCAGGCCAAGATATATAGGAAGATATATAGGAAGGACACAAAGGCCTGGGTCTAGGGGGGAAGGATTCTTGGGCGGCATGCCACCTGGGCTGCATCTTCACTGGAGTTGGAAAAGGAGATCAAATAGTCTTCAGTACTACCAGTTGAGTTGGAAGCTGGGTTGGAGAGGTTTGGTGTGAGCCTTGGGGTGCACCAATATCAAATCTGGCCCTGAGGTTGACAGAAGATGTGGTACATGGGCAGCCCCATGCACCTATCACATAAACAGTGGAGGACCAAATACGAGACTCCCATCTTCACTCACCCCTCCGAGTGTGGTGATAATGAGGTAAATGCTTGGCACGTATCTATGCTCTCTGCCTACCTCCAGTCCAGACCCTTGAGTCCTGTGCACAATCCTTGTGCCACGTGCCCACCACCACCCACTAGTCACATCACCATATTCACCCCCATGATGACACTGTTACCTAGGGTGCCTGGTCGATTTTGCACTGGCCCAAATTAACACTCCCGAGTTATATACAACATGCCTCCAATGTCTTCCTGAAGTTCTAGAGCAAAATTCTATCCATTATTCTAACTAAGGCAACTATTTGTCGAGACTTGTGTTACACATCTTATTTTCTATTTGTCTGCACATCTTATCTTGTCTGTCTATCAGAGGAGAAAAGGTTTGGGTCTTTGGTATAACCTTAATATTATCTGACATTTGGCTGCGAATGGAAATTGCTAAAAAAAAACTGATTAAATACAGAATTAACAGGTATCTCAGCCCTTGTTTATCAAATGGCATGTGAAGTGATACAGCTGCTAATATCATTTTGTTGTCCCAAACAAATCCTTTGTTTGATAACTAAAATGCATTGAAACTTCAAAGAATTCACAAATAAAAAATGAGACTTTCATAGATGGCTTCAAAATGAAAGCTGACTTGACTAGGATTCAATACAGGCGCCCTGTGCCACACAAACATGGCTAGGGAAATATCAATGTCGCTACATCAGTAGGATTCTGCATTACCTAAAAAATTCTTACTAAATAGTCTACGGGATACCTGGTGCTCCTGTTTGCTGATAACTGCACTGGTCCAGGGAACTTTTCTAAGAGCACTTTAGGATGACTGCTATATATACTAGTGGGAACAGTTCCAAGAGTGTTTGGCATACTTGGAATCATGAGTGCCCTGTCTGCCACTGCCCTCACAATGTTCCCTACATGATTATATAAAGGGAGGAATGATATTCTTTAAAAGTTCATACGTGGACTTTTTAAGTAACATAGTAATTTAGTGCCATAATAAGTTAGGTTGAAAAAAGACAAACATCCATCAATTAAACCTTTTGACTTTGTTTTTTAACCTGCTTAACTGCTAGTTGATCCTGAGGAAGACAAAAAAACTCCATCTGAAGCCTCTCCGAGGGGAAAAAAATTCCTTCCTGACTCCAAAATTGCAATCGGACTAATCCTTGGATCAGCTTGTACAATGAGTTATCTTCCATAACCCTGTATACCCTCACTCGCTAAAAAGCCATCCAACCCCTTCTTAAAGCATCTAATGTATCAGCTTGTACCACTGATCCAAGGAGAGAATTCCACATCTTCACAGCTCTCACTGTAAAAAACCCCTTCTGAATATTTAGGCGGAACCTCTTTTCTTCTAGGTGCACCTAAAACAGGAGGAAAAGGAAGAAAAATTAGGAAGAAAAAAGGCTTACCAATTATCAGTGGCCACCCAAAAGGGATTCAGAAGCCTTCGGTGCTCCACTATAAATCCTGCATGGTGGATGACAGGTTCAAGACTGAGAAGAGGACTCAAAGCTATGCAGATTGTACAATGCCCTTATGTAGACCTTAATTAGATACTTCCAGCAGATGTTTCCAAACTGAGTATGATTTATCTATAATCACAGCAGTTTAGGGTAGGATTATGTTCTAAAAAATTCTATAGTTAAAAAAGATGGGTCAATATGGAAAAGTAGAGTAACACTGCTGTAGCTGGTAATACAAATGATAATACAAATGAATGACACTGACTTCTAATTCCACCTCTTTACCACAGCCAGGTAAATTGAGACAACCATCTTGGTGTTAGATTATTAGTTAGGAGTAATACCCATCACAAATGTTTTTCAAAGCATTCTAGAGGGAATTTGAAAATAACAGGTGTTACCTGTTATCCAGAATTCTTGGGACCTGGTGTTTTCTGGATAAGGGATCTTTCTGTAATTTGGTTCTTCATACTAGAAATCATGTAATCATTAAATAAACCAATAGGTACAGGCCTGGATTTGTGGTGAAGCCAGAGAGGCCTGGGCCTAGGGCAGCAAATTATTGGGGGGCTGCATGCCAGCCAGCCGCTCTATGGGGAGCACTGGGGGTGTGCAATGACAGATCTCCCTTTTACAATTAAAAGATATTTCTTACCATCGTTATCTGCGCTTGTTCCATAATCCAAGAAAGACAATTCCAAAAGGTTGGAGCATTTGAGTGCACAAATTTGTTGTGGCTTTTCCTGCACGGTTTATTTCTGATTGGAATTTTTGATCAATGAAGGCAATTTGTGGATGAGAGTTAAGTCAAATTCGATTCTATTAAAAGATGTAAAAAAAAAATGTGAGTTTAAATAAATACCCCCTCCTTAATGTCTACCAGTTGAATCATATAGCCATTCCTAATTTAATGATATTTTTGTAATCTAGTTTTCTGCTCTTTCAAGATGTGGGATTATCTACTGCAGGTTTAAGTATATTCTGAGGTATTATATGGAACATAACGTATGAACATAATATTAAAGCACCAATACCTGCTCAATTAGAATTTATTGATTTGTCTAATGGAAAAATTAAGAGCTGAATATATATCTTTCCTCATTTTGCATTTGTATCTCCTTTCTTGACGGTAATACTTGAGCAGCACTTCCATTGTCTCATAATGATGAAACTGTGTAATTAATCCCCCATGTACATGTTAGATGGATATGTTTTTCTACCAGTTGGATCTTGCAGCCAGTTTTGATTTGATATCATCTTATTTTATAGTTTGGCTGTCTCAGTAAATTAACATTGTCTTCTGCAGGTCCATGAACAAAAAGAGGAATACATCAGTGATACTTGCTGCAAATATGTTTCATCAGAAAGATGATAGATATTTTTGAGTAAGTATAGAGGTAAGTATTAACATTACAGGTAAGTACAGTATATGCCTATTTCTTATTCCATGGATGTATCTAAACCAGGTCTTTCCTCTAGTGACTCTGTGTAGAGTAAAATTCCTGAGTAAATTGGCTCTTGGATGTTCAGAACACCTCTGAGTATGTCCCTGGTTAAACTTGGGTTGTAGACTATAGAAGTGCAAGTTGTATTCACAGCAGAAGGACTTGTCATGATGCACTCCCTTCACATCTGTACAGAGATATAAATATAAAAACTGACCATAAGATTGCTAGGGAAACCCAAAAGTGCAAACCCCATAGGGGCCTTACGGCTACACTTTGTCATAGGAAATCACGAAAGGTAATCTTTAATCAATGACATGATAACATGCATCCATTTGAATGTAGATGTTTATATTGGTGTAGTAACTGGATCTTACTGCCAAGTGATAGACAAGCCTAACCTTATATGATTTAGTGATATTTAGTGATATTTAAGTAATCTAGTGTTCTAGTCTTCTCCTTCAGGTCTTTAAAAGAGGCTGCTATTATGTTTTGATCAAAAACGCTTCCTACAGACTTTCTTTTGTTTTATACTCCCAGTTCAAAAAAGGTTTGAGCCCTTGCTATAGTATACATGAACAACGCCAAGGCATTTTTGGGGATTGCGGACAGACAAGATGGGCCTTGATAGCCGATATCTAGCTATTCTAGTATTCTGCTCTTTGAGTAACTTCTTATCTTCTACTGCAGATCTTGGCATCTCTGAAATGTTTTGCAGAGGACAAAAATTCCGAGTTAGGGCCAAATGACAAAAAATTTGTAAAATGCATTTAAGTCAATAGGCAGCTTTGCTGCACTTTTATGCAAAATGCTTTGATGTCAGTTGGATTGTTTGAAGTCAAATAAGCCTGTCTCACCCAATGAGCTGCACACTAATTTTGCTAACTCTGGGCTGGGCATATGGGAGCACAGTGGAAAGCAAAAAATATCATTAGAAAACTAAAACCAAAAACTAATTTCTGTACCATCTGAAAACAAAAACAATGTAGATTAAGACAAAGATTTTGTGCTGTAAGACCCCCACTATAATGGCTGAAATTGGGCATGGCAAATGCTAAGCCCAGCCCTGCATTATGTGAACCCTACTATTTTAGGGACCTATCCATAAACAGCTGTAATGGCACATGATGCAAGAGGATTCTGTAATAAGAATTCTTCCTGCTCTGGATAGGGATATCACCTCCCAGGGACACCATGGATTGTGGGTCCTTTCCATGCCCCCTTCAGCCATGGGCATTCAGCCCTTTGCTTCTCTATATTATGCCATTGCCTATCAAGCCCAAGCTGCACAGTAAGCTCCCTCTGTTATATGGCAGGCTTCTGATTAGGCATCTTTCCACCTGTTATTTGAGGTCAAGGCAAACAATATAAAGATAGTGTCTCAAAAGATAAATCTTATCCTCAGATTAGAACCACTCATGATTTTTCTCAATGTGGACAGGTTTCACTCATCTAAAAATGTAACCGAATAGTATTACATCAGTTTCTTCAGTCTGTCATTTAACAGACTTAGACAGTGTTTAAAGGGAAACTGTCACGGGAAAACATGTTTTTTTTTTAAATGCATCAGTTAATAGTGCTGTTCCAGTAGACTTCTGCACTGAAATCCATTTCTCAAAAGAGCAAACAGATCTTTTTATATTCAGTTTTGAAATCTGACATGGGGCTAGCCATTTTGTCAATTTCCCAGCTGCCCCTGGTCATGTGACTTGTGCCAGCACTTTAGGAGGGAACTGCTTTCTGGCAGGCTGTTGTTTTTCCTTCTCAATGTAACTGAATAGTACGCAATGGGACATGGGTTTTACTATTGAGTGTTGTTCTTAGATCTACCAGGCAGCTGTTATCTTGTATTAGGGAGCTGTTATCTGGTTACCTTCCCATTGTTCTGTTGTTAGGCTGCTGGGTGAGGGAAAGGGAAGGGCTGATATCACTCCAACTTGCAGTACAGCAGTAAAGAGTTACTGAAGTTTATCAGAGCGCAAGTCACATGACTTCGGGCAGCTGGGAAATTGACAAAATGTCTAGCCCCATGTCAGATTTCAAAATGAAATATAAAAAAATCTATTTGCTCTTTTGAGAAATGGATTTCAGTGCATAATTCTTCTGGAACAGCATTAATAACTGATGCATTTTGAAAAAATTTTTCCCATGACAGGATCCCTTTAAGATGTTTTTATTTTGTCTTTGTTTAGAACCAACACCATAGCTATATGGATCACTTTGATTTAATGTGGTATTTAGCTCTTTACGTGCACTTAGTTATCCAAGCCAACTATTAACAACACAGGTGTGCCATGGGTCAGACATCATGACATCAGTAGGCTATAATGTATATGGTGTTTAGGAGAAACTGGAATTGCAGTAGTCTTGCCCTATGCTTGCAACTTACCTCACACTTGCTTTGAAACCATACTCCCCCCCTCAAATTTTTAATTCTTTGCAGGAAAGATGTAGCAGAAGTGTGATTATCCATGCATTGCTCCTGCTCTGACCACCAGAGTAATTGAAAGAAAAAAATAGCAGTGACCAGGAATAGACATTCTGCAGTGGGGCAATCTCCACCACACTGTCCACTGCAAGCCAGTATTGAACGTGTCTATACCTAAGCAGTTTTATTCACACCTTGCACTAAAATGTGGCAAGTTAGAACCAGGGCCGGAACTAGGGGTAGGCAGAGTAGGCGGCCGCCTAGGGTGCAGTCATAGAGGGGGGCGCACTTTAGAAGGGAAATTTTTTTTTATTCTTTAAGTTTTAACTTGCCCCTATCTCCAGCAGCAGTGTTCTGCTCTTCTTCAGTCCCCACCTCCCTCTTACTTGCCCTTTTCCTGGCACAGATCTGGGGCAATATTTTTGCTGCTGCTCTGGTACAGGCTGCTGGCTCAGGTACAGACTTGGGTGTCAATGCTGGTGGCACAGGTACAGACTTAGGGGGCAATGCTAGTGGCACAGATACAGATTGGGAGCAATATTTTGGGTGCTGTTGACACAGGTACAGATTAGGGCAATTTTTTGGGTGCTGCTGGCTGACACACGTACAGTTTGATTCATTAATGTGTTATAAGGTTTCTTTATTTAAGAAAAAGTGAATAGGTGGGAAATGGTCATACAGAACGGTGGGCGCTGATTGAACCCCTTGCCTAGGGTGCCAAACTATCTTGGCCCGGCCCTGGTTAGAACCAACTTGGATGCACCAAGCATAAAATACTGATGTGTCCAAGATGGAGTGCCATAAGCTTGTCACTCCTTAGTAACAGCTTAGGAGTGTATGAGAGACAGAAATTTAGGGGATCTTGCTTGGCAGGTTTGTGTTAGGTAACAGGATCTCCTTTGCTGCTGGGTTAGTTGCATTGGGCAATGAGTAAATTACACAAAAAATCTACTACTGTGGCCTTACCAGCAGACAAACCTCTAAGTAAATGACTATTTATCCTCTTAACCCGCACAATACTGGGGTGTTGCCAACCCCACATCCAGAGTTGTAAAAAAAAAAATGAATGCAGAAGAATGCAGGAAGTACATTGGTTTAGAAAATGAAGGCATATGAATGTATTTTATCACCTCTTGGCCTGTTCGTAGTATTTTCCACTTTTTGTCAGCTTTTATAAACACCAGTGGATATTGTGATTCATGGTCTCCCTTGCAGCTGTTTTCTGTGTGATTGATTGCTTGATTGGGGAGAGTTGGGTTAAAACTTTCTCCCTCTACACCCTTGGGTTGTCAGTAATCATAGTCCCCTTAAAACCAGCCTGTGTTTTTTTGTTTTTATTCCTCAAATTACATCTCTTCCAGCTCATGCAGCTGCCTGATAAAAGCTTCTTCGTACTCTTCATGACTTTGATTCCTCTGATGAAATCGGCCTCTATTATATATTGCGCTGCATTAAGCTACAAAATGCTCATATTTCCTTGGAACATCTTTATTTTGATTCACATCTGCTCCTGAGACCGAAGGAAACAAATACACGCCCGATCATATTGCAAAATTAACCAACAAGACTGATACCCCCCCATTTTCAACTCCGAGCTTCGACAGACTCACGGTTGAGGGCAAAGATAAATCTTACACTTATTATGTTACGCTTTATTTACATTGTATATCTAGCCAAATAAAACAGCCAGGAGAGAATAACTTGTAAAATGAAAATTGACTATGGATAGGATTTTGAGCCACAAAAAGGCTTATGTTTTTGGAAAAATGTTTTCCTCCATCTTTGAGCAGCGGTGCTTGGATCAAGGATTTAAAGGGAAACTGTCATGGGAAAACATGTTTTTTTTAAATGCATCAGTTAATAGTGCTGCTCCAATAGTCTGCTGCACTGAAATCCATTTCTCAAAAGAGCAAACAGATTTTTTTATATTCAGTTTTGAAATCTGACATGGGGCTAGCCATTTTGTCAATTTCCCAGCTGCCCCAGTCATGTGACTTGTGCCAGCACTTTAGGAGGGAACTGCTTTCTGGCAGGCTGTTGTTTTTCTTTCTCAATGTAACTGAATAGTACGCAGTGGGACATGGGTTTTACTATTGAGTGCTGTTCTTAGATCTACCAGGCAGCTGTTATCTTGTGTTAGGGAGCTGTTATCTGGTTACCTTCCCATTGTTCTTTTGTTAGGCTGCTGGGTGGGGGAAAGGGAGGGGGTGATTTCACTCCAACTTGCAGTACAGCAGTAAAGACTGATTGAAGTTTATCAGAGCACAAGTCACATGACTCGGGGCAGCTGGGAAATTGACAATATGTCTAGCCCCATGTCAGATTTTCCCATGACAGGATCCCTTTAACTACAGGAAGGGCAGAAGTTGCAACCACTGCTGAATACTTAGTGGGCCACATGGGCATTATAGAGGCTGCATGGGGAATTATTGAGGTCAAAGTACAATTTTGAGTACAGTTGCCATGTTTTCTTGTGGATTTACCCTTGGATTGA
>CM044435.1:6898347-6910637 GCA_024363595.1 Xenopus borealis
ATTATACAGAAATTTAAGTTCCCAGGTAAATAAATTCCCGTCAGAGCAAAATAAATCACAACCTGCCTATGAAAATGATCCGCTCTCATTTAATAGAGCTCCTGATGAAAAAAAAAAATGAATTTCTTTAACTCTGCTGATTTGTATTTGTTGAGAAAATACATTTCCAGAACAAAGACTGAATACATTTCATTGGTTGGAATTCAATGAACTGGGAATGGAGTTAGTGGAAATATTTGAATAATGTAAAAGTTAATGGAGAACTGTGCCCTCAAAGAAAATATAATTTAAAGAGGACTTATATATAAATAGGAGAGTCATCGAAGAATTGTATCAAATACTATATTTGTGCTAAGCATCATTGTGTCCCTTATGTTTCTTCTGCTGAGGAACCTTGAAGCTGGTATGATGAAAAAATTCCACATACGATGAGAAGTGCTGCTTAGGATTAAAGATACCTAAAAGGGTAGCGATATTAAACGCTAGTGAGTATTTCTGTATTACACGTGGTGGCTGCGCTTCAACTGTTATGAGTGACACCTGGATGTGTAACGGAAGAAAACCTTGAGTATTTGGTTTTACTCGGAAAGTGGACTAATCGGTTAGAGCAGTGATCCCCAACCAGTAGCTCGTGAGTAACATGTTGCTCTCCAACCCCTTGGATGTTGCTCCCAGTGGCCTCAAAGCAGGAGCTTATTTTTGAATTCCAGACTTGGAGACAAATTTTGGTTGTATAAAAACCAGATGCACTTCCAAACAGAGCTTCAATGTAGGTTGACAATCCACATAGGGGCTACCAAATGGCCAATCACAGCACTTATTGGCACCCCAAGAACATTTTTCATGCTAGTGTTGCTCCCCAACTCCTTTTACTTCTGAATGTTGCTCACGGGTTCAAAAGGTTGGGGACCCCTGAATTAGAGTGTAAAAAATACTACACTATATTATGTTTTTTTGTCATACGACTTATTTTCCGTAAGCTACAGCAGCGCTGACTCCATAGAATTTGAAAGAAGGTTGTGTGTTCGACTAGAAGGCGAACGAGTTTGTTGGGAGCAAATAAGAGGAAACTTCAGAACTGTCTGGTTAACACATTGACTTTTAGGGGCCGATTAAGTAAATTCACATGAATAGCTCGAAGTTCGATTGATCGATTCGAATATGTAAATTAGGCTTATTCGATCATCGAATAGCGTACGATGGAATGATTCGAATGATTGAATATTTGATCATTCGATCATCGAAGAACTTAAAATCTTCAAAGTATTCGACTGCCTACTTCGCCAGATTGAACCTACTGAATTGTAATAGAATTGTTCACCCACTGCTTAAACTTATTGTTGTCGCGATTTTCCTTTTGATCCTTCCACTGTGTTTAATCTTGTAATTTTGGCAACGAGTCCTTTTTAGGCCGTAGTAGAGTTATGGCCATGTGTATAAGTGTTGATGAATCACCTCTAGTGCATTTTCATTTTAAAGGGCAAGGAAAGTGTAAAATATAATAAGGCTAGAAATGCTGTATTTTGTATACTAAACAGAAACATGAACTTACTGCACCACAAGCCTAATCAAACAAATGATTTATGCTTTCAAAGTTGGCCACAGGGGGCTGTCATCTTGTAACTTTGTTAGACATCTCTGCAATATCAAGACTCGCACATGCTCAGTGTGGTCTGGGCTTCTTAGGGGTTGTCATAAATTATCAAAAAACAAAGCTGCTTGAGTTCTGCATGGCTGGTAAGTAAGGCAGGGGCTCCCCCTGCTGTTCATAAGTGATTGTTTCCCTGCCAGAAGTTAGGGACTGTATGAAAATTCCTATCCACAGCACTAAATGAAGGGAGAATTTCACTGCATACAGTCAGGTTTCTTATAAAAACAGTACACATTTTTTTATTAAAGTATATTGGAGATAGATTTCTTTTTCATTAAAGAAAGTAAAAATGGGATTTTATTTCTTTGCCTTTCCTTGCCCTTTAATTACAGTTACAAATTTAATTACAGAAGCACAGAAACCAGAGCAGACTTGCAGCAGGGACTAAGGTACATTAATTTGAGGGGCTGTTTAGAGCAAATTTAGAGATAGAAAAAAAAAACGTTTACTTGTTCTTTAAGAAAAAACACCCATAGACTTTGATGCATTTATACAAAAAATCCAAATGGGTTTAACAGAAATATTGTATGATCTGTTAACAGAAATATTGTATGATCTGTTTAGGAAATAACACCTTTTTATAAATATCTTGATCAAATCAAGACCATCAATATTTCAATGTTTATTAGGATTTCAGCACAATGTGTTTTAGATCAGTAGGGATCCTTCATCAGATAGAATGCAATAGTTTCTTCCATTTTCAGGGACTCCAAATTAATTTGGCAAACTAACATAATAATGAATTCAATGATCATTTCAATACATTGTTGGAAATCTTTTGCAGTCAAAGACTACCTGAAGTCTTGGATCATTTTATATCACCAAATGTTGGGTTTATGCCCCAATGAATTGTTCTTGGTCACAGTTTTTTCTGCTTTCAGTTTGGGCTTCATCGAAAGAAATGCATGTGCTATTGGACTGAGATTAGGTCAGTCCCAGACTGGCAATCTGTGGATTCTGGCGAATGCCAGAGGTGCTGCTGTAAGATGCCACCCATAGACAATTACTATTTGGTGGGCTGGTGGGGGCTGTTTGGACCTTTGTGCACTTGAAATTCCAGGACCTATTTTGAATCAGAGCCCAGGCCTGGATCAGGTAACTGACTCAACCACTGAAGGACATTCAATTTCTTTGCCTTAAAATGCTATCGGGTTGATTTGGCAGAATGTTTTGGGTCAGCATTTGGCTGAAAATGAGCAGATAGTATAGACCTCTAGGTCTTGGAATCCATCCTGCTGCTTCTGTTCACTGTCATGTCAGTAAGTACTAGTGACCTAGTTCTGTTGGAAGCCATACATCCCCTTGCCATGACACTGCCTCCACCGTGTTTCATAGATGAGTTGATATGATTTAGATCATTATGTATGTGTTGGTAATTTCATGTGTAGGTGTGCAGTGTTTAACAATCCATCTATGCTGCTGGACTACAGGCCATTGGCAGTGGCATAATATTATTTGATCCCCTTAGCAAATTAATATTTGGGCCTCTAAGTTAAACTTTTTTTTATTAATTAACAGCTTACAGAACCTTCTACAATCATGCCCCCTCCAGTTGCTACAGCATCTTCTTCCTGAATTATCCCCCTGGCCCCTGATAATCTAATAATGTAGACAAGGAGCTGTAGGCAGGGTTAAAGCAGTAGTGCTTACATCCCCTTTAAGTGATTTAGCTTGTGAGTGTGGGGGGTCGGCATATATTAAATGGTAGCATGCCACATGCAATTAAAAATACAAGAGAATCAATTCTGTTTCCATGTTTTGAAATTAGGCGATCAATTTCGTCATAGCAACACCAAGCTACGTTGGCTCTTTGGATCATTAACACAGCACTGGTATCGAATGGTAACTGTCATTGACTTTAAAGAATGATACTTATCTGTGAAGACCAGTGTTTTATTTGAGGGGATGTGTCAGTAACAACAAACTAATGAAGAATTCAATTAACTATGTATTCTTCATGGCCCATGTTTAGTTGAGTGTTTGGAGACACTAGGTGGAACCTTATTTAATGGGGCATAAGCTTTTAGTGGTTTTGCTCCACCTAAATGTTGGTAGGCTACAACCAAGTGGTAAGACTTCCTTGGTAAAGAGTAAACTAAGACTCCATTGGTGCTAATATGGTCTATTATCTTCCCATTAAAGTCCAATATAGTGTATGTGTTCAGTGCTTATCTGCCATTCAAGTGTATCAGCAGTATACCACTACAGTCAATAAGATATTTGAAGGTTTATGTGCAACGTGTAGGACAGTTACCTGGGTTTTGCAGCTGTATTCATGAAAGCTGAACTGGGAGCCACATGCATATGATCCTTTCTGGGTTGCCACTATCATGCCTCAGGGTCCCAATGTCTCCTATGCAAGGTTTTGGCACATGCAATTTTTTTTTTTATTTCCTTATCCTTTAAGCTTATTGTGTGGTCTCTTTAACATAGGGCTGTTAGTTGTCTGGCTATTCATGATCCTGCTGAAAACAAAATTGAAACAAAATTGTCCTGGGTGCCTTGAGTCTTGGGCCTGAGCACCCTTACACAACCATAAGAAAAGCTTTTGAAATCATATAGAAGTGTTCAAAGCTGGACGGCAGAAAAGACCATAACTCCCGATTCCCATAGCCAGCCACTGGCGAAAAATCCTAACCCATGCATTTCTGCATTGTAAATCCTCCTCTACCCTTATACACTTATTTCCTCTTTCCTTTGCAAGTCTGATATAAAAGCAAAATTCTAAATGCTTCACTATATTAAAGTCAGCATTTATATTCAATACAAATAGCTGCGAAATCAGCATAAGAACTAGGCACTCGGCGAATACACTATTAACTTTTATGCACGGCCAACTGTTAACAGAGCAGCGTAGAGCTTTTCTATATATTGACTTATTCAAAATGAAAAGACTCACTGCTCCTTAATGAAAGGTCCATCTATGCACCCTTTGTCCTCCTCTTTCCCTCCCAGGACTGTGTGCTCTCTCTTATTATTAATTAGATATTGACTATAAATGTCAGGGGAGATAAAGGTTAGTCTCCTGGAGTTGTCTCTTCTTTACCATTGGTAATTTAAGGAGTAAAGAAAAAAAGAACATCTCACAATATTTTTTTGCGTGAGTTGAAGGCATGTAAGTCTGTATATATTGATGTTACTTGAAACAAAAGGTGCAGGTATCTCCAGGTTAGTCATTCTCAGATGACCTCCCATGTATAAACCAATTACCATGAACCATTTGACCTGCTCTGTCCCAGTAAGAAATTCTCTGATCTCTATGATAGAGAACAAAATCAAAGAAAGAGCCGTTAAAGTAAGAATGTGGTGCCATATTACTCTCCACAGAACTAGCTGAGCAGAAAAAGATTCCAATTTATTTCTCTTACTTTGATTATATTAGTTTTCCAGTGTGTAAGTCCTTGTTTATTCAATGTACAAAGATCAAATTCAATTTCTTTCAGAATAAAAGCGCACTCAATGAATTACGTCTATGTTACGGAATGCAAACAAGATACAGGCTGAATTGTGTTAAATTAATATAATAAAATCAAGGGAAGCGCAAGCTAGAGAACCATGCAAATGCACACAATGATTTTACCATAGTACTGGAAAGAATGAACCCATACTGTGTGATTGAAGGATAGAAAACATCACTGAGGCTGCAGGACAAGCACCACTCATGGGATAATATGCCCCCTGCTGTAAATTATAACAATATTAGAAGTCACTGAGGGGTTCTATGACCATATAAAGGCACAAGACTTCAGGCTGAGTATTACAGGGAACTCTGAGTATCACTTATATATTATTATAAGGAATAATATACATCCTGTTGTAAATTATAAGAATATTCAAAGTCACTGAGGTGATCTGTGACCATATAAAGGCACAAGGCTACTGGCATTCAGGGATTATACAGGTTAACCCAGTTTATACAGGGATCTCTGAGTACTACTCATGTATTATAAGGGATAATGTAATGCCCTACTGAAAATAAGGATATTAGAAAACAAGTTGTGTGAACTGTAACAAATAAGAAGACAGCAAGCAGGTTTACTCTTGCTAAATTACACTGGAAGCCTCAGACTTTGAGACTACATTGTAGTGGATCAATTGAATAACATAAATGGTTGATTAACATGTTTTATACAGTAGATCTTTTCCTTCTAGACCTAAACATAAACCACTGCCTTTTCTTATAATAACTCATGGTGTTTGTTCAAGGGGCAGGTAGGTGTCACTGCGCAAAGGAGTTGTGGTGTACATGCACAGTGCTTTCTATGCTGTTTAAAGTGTTAGAGTTGAAGTTGCTGTGTAATGAAGTGTAATGGCTGCATGAACCTGCTAATAAAGCACTGTTTTACTGTACGCATCCTCTGCTACTAAAACATAACAAAGTGGTGACAAGATGTCTCTTCTACCTCTGCAGCAGCCTGCAGCTTTTCACCCAACCCCTACCATACCTTTTACTGCTTGGATATTTGTTTGAAAATTACATTATTGTTGCTGACCAAGGGGAGGTTTCTGCTGCTAGAAAGTGTGTTTTACTTATTTACTGCCTGGGAGCAGAGGGATAGTGTATATTCTATACATTACCATTACCTGATGGGACTTATGAAACAGCTCTTACTGCTATAAAGAAAGAAGAAACAGCAGCGGCAGAAGCTAAAACTCAACAGCTGGCAAAGTAAAGACTGTGAATCTAGCACTGGGGCCTAATAATACACAGTCACCAGCACAATACAATGCTGGGGAACGGGATTCACCTACACTGAAAAACCGTGCAGCAAATACAAATAAAAAAATACTGTTTCCACTGGTTCAACACAACACACTGGAAATTATGCTACATATCCTGCAAAAGCTGTACAGTGTCGCAAATGCAAACATGTAGGACAGTTTGCTAAAGTCTGCTGTAGTTATGCTAAATATGTTCATGAAGTCACTGTTCCAAATGTGTGGATAAAGCTAATACATTTATTAACACCAACTTATTTCGTAGCGCTGTATGCTAGATGCAGGTTCAACTGTTTCTATACTACTAAAGGATATTTTCTTGAAGTACTTTGCAAAAGTTGCACTTGGCCTGAGACTGGTCAGTTACTTAAAGGATCCAATCCTTGTGCTTGGTTACTTGCCAGAGACTGTACAATTTGAATCAAATACTGCAAAATGTGACATTTACATTGTGACGGGTACTGCTATACTTGGAAGGGATCGCTTTGCTGCATTAAACCTACAATTAGTTACTACAGCAACAGTGCACAAAGCTACACTTCATTGGGTTGTGCAAAGAACTTTGTACGCAAAGTTAAGCTGAAACCAAATTTAAAACCAGTACGCCAGAAATTGAGGCGATTGCCCTACTATATAAAGAAGGCTGTCTCACAGGAACTAAAGAAACTGGTAGAACCGAGATGTGAAAAATCAGAATTTTCTGAATTGGTTTCACCAATTGTTGTAACAATGAAGAAAACTGGAGGTATTCGATTGTGTGTGTCTCTTTGAACCTAATAAAGCAGTTATTATAGATAATCATCCTTTGCCACACAGAGGAAATATTTTCAGAACTCCAAGGAGCAAAATTCTTTTCCACCCTGGATCTTAGTATTACTGCATGGGGAAAGCAAAGACCTCACTGCATGTACCACCCATTATGGTTTGTTTCAGATCAAGCGTGTACCTTATGGACTGGCTTCAGCACCGAGTTGTTTTCAGCCACTGATGTCTTCTATACTCTATGATGTACTTAGTGTACAGTGCTACTTGGATGATATAACTGTCTATTATGGATTATGGATCTTCATGACAAGTACCTAAAAAAAATGTTCTGAAATTCATTGATTCTGCAGGACTGAAACTGAACCTTTTCAAATGCAAAAATGCAGTCATTTTTGAGGCATATAATTTCACAAGAGGGATTACTGCCTGACCAGGTCAATGCTATTACACAAGCACCTACTCCATCTGATTTTCAGACCGTACAAGCTTTCTTATGTCTTACTTCATGGTATTCTAAGTTTATTCCCAAATATGCTTCATTTGTGGAGCTATTTAGAGCACTACTATGTGGAATTTCAAGTCTGGTTTGGTCAGAGACTGCTCAACATAACTTTGAAATAGTGAAACAGTTAATTGTAAACAGTCCAGCTCTAGCTTTATTTGATCCAGCACTACCCACTATGGTTACTACAGATGCTGCAGACTATGGGGTAGGTTCAGTTCTCACACAGATCCATGCAGATCATGCAGAGAAAACTGTTGCATTTGCATCCAGAACACTGCTGAAAAAGAAGCTCTTGCATGTGTTTGGGAAACAGAAAAATGAAGAACCTGCCTATGGGGTAGAGGATTTACCTTCTGCACAGATCATAGCCATTTAACTACACTGCTGACAACAAAGGGACTAGGAAGAGCTTTAATGAGTATAGCTAGATGGTCAGCAAGGCTACTGACTAATATATCATCTACAGTTACAGCTGCTGATTGTAAGAAAGTTTTCCTTACATGTCCAATTCAAGTAAAACTACGGGCCATCTTATAAAGCAAATGGCTAAATGCTGAGAAGAAACTCAGTCCTGATCTTCAACCTTACTACAGGATTAGACACAAACTGTCCTTAGTAGATGGCTATGTTGTCCATGGAGCTCACCGCTTACTGGTACCAGAGACCTTGCGAGAAAAGCTCATACAACTTGCAACTTGTCATCAAGGAATTGTACATACAAAAAAAGACTACAAGAACTATACTGGTGAGCAATGGATGTCGATGTGGTAACTGCCATTCATTCTTGTGTTACTTGTCAGAATCATGACAAAACAGCTATCACACACAAACCATAACTTCAGCTAGTACCATTCCCTGACTAAGCATGGGAAAAACTTGATATTGTGAGTCCTTTTGCAGATGCTCCTATGGACTGCAGATTTGCTATAACTCTATAGACTATTACAGTAAATGGCCAGAAATTGCATTTGTTTCTCATATAACATAAGCTACAGTAATAACATTTCTTTCTACAGTCTTCAGTAGAGAAGGTAATCCAATGGAGTTAACATCAGACAATGGACCACAGTTGTTTAATTGGAGTTTGACATATTTCTGAGAGAGTGAGGAATATTGTGCATAGAAAAACTTCATTGTATTACCCACAAGCAAATGGACAAATAGAGCGATTCAACCAAAGTCTGAAAGAAGCACTACAGACAGCAAACCTTACTGGGAAATCTTGGAAAGTATTTACAACAGAGTTCCGACATAATTACACAGCAACGTGCCATGCAACAACACAAGCATCTCCAACTGAATTATTACTTGGCAGGCGGATGTGCACAAGTTACAGGTTGCAGATATCAAACTTCCACAAAATACTGTGCCTACAAAATCCTCTACTGCTGACATTGTCAAACGCCAACAAGCCAAATGCAAGGTTTATACTGACAGAAAACATGGTGTAAGAGAAATGCACTTTCATCCTGGGTCTTTAGTCAGAATTAAGAAACCAGGACTACTGAAACAAGGACAATCTAAATTTACTACACCACTTGAAGTGAGACGCCAGCAAGGAGCACACACATATGAACTGTCTGATGGACGCATATGGAAACTTGACTGTATGCAGTGAAATTCTCCCTTCATTTACTTCTGTGGATAGGCTTTGTAAATTTGTAAAAAATAGTTCCTTTTTCTCTGTAATAATAATAAAACAGTACCTTGTACTTGATTTCCGGTAAGATAAAATGATTCATTACTGGAGGCAAAACAATCCCATTATTTGTTAGTATAATTTAAGGCATGGAGATCTAAATAATGAAAAGATCCCTTATTCGGGAAAAACCCAGGTTCCAAGCATTCTGTACAATAGGTCCCATACCTGTAACACTTTATTTTTAATGATTGTACGAGAAACTAAAGCAAAACTAAGAAAGGCCATCTTTTACCAACATAAATCTCTATGGAAATGTAACAAATGTTATATTCTTATATTTTTTTACTTACTTTAGACACTGCAATCTTTTAATTAGATATGCGCAAGATGTGGCCCTTTATCTGGGGCCCTATACGGTGAAAATCAAAACTTTTATCACCATATGCCACTCTTCAAAGACTGGAGCTCTGGCCTTTCTTGTCTTGCCAGGGAATCATTTCTATAATGTCAAGCTTGAAGGCGAATCAATATGTCAGACTTACAAAAGGGAATATTTTAAAGAGAATGTAACCCTGGAATAAAGCACTTCGATTATACACTACAGACCCAAAATTGGTGTCACAAATGTATTTATAAATGCAAGAGGACTCTCCAGAGGGAATCCAGCCTCACAGTTCTATGTCAGTTTTCTAAGCAATGTTGACTTGAGATTTTACTGTCATCCAATATGAGAAGGTTGCACAGAGTTTCAGGTTCTAGGGATAATGCGCTGACAGATACAAAGAAAGGGGGTCCAGGCATCAACATAGTGGATAGGAATCTTGCTCACATTAGGCGGATTACTGAGCCTGGAGGTTGGGGTAAAACAGTGTTGTTTCAGACCATGTTTGGGTTTGTGGAAGATCACCAAAATGTGCTGGCATAGGGACACTGTCCAAAAACATCAACTGTAATACCAAAGGATAGCACCATGGTCTTTACAATTTGTGTTGAAGACCCCACCACACTGAACAATAGCTAAAAATGTACACAATTACCTCAAAATATCACTCCATACTAGAGTTGCCATCTGGATGGTATTTTACCAGCCTGGCCAATAAAAATTATGGTTGATCCCAATGTTATTAATAGGGAAAAAAGATAAATATATAGAAAGGCTAGTATTTTTTTCCAGAAAAGGTGGCAACCCTGCTCTATGTATGACTAGTTTCACAAAGACTATTGTCTCACCAAAGAGATTTCTGATGAAGACCATATATCTAGTGATGGGCGAATTTATTCGCCAGGGGCGATTCGCCGCTGGCGAATAAATTCGTGGAACGCCAGTGAAATTTCGCCTGGCGAAAACAACGCGAAAACGACGTGCCGAAAACGACGCAACGAAGTTGACGCAACGAAGTTGACGCGACGAAGTTTTGCTAATTTTTCGCCAATTCGCGAATTTCTCTGGAAATTCTAAAGTTTTTTGGCGAAGCGAAACTCGGGAGATTCGCCCATCACTACATATTTCTACCAATGTCTTTTTGGACAAGATTAATCAAGAACATGTCTACCTAAAACACTCCACATCAATGTTTTATTAAGAACTGTCCTGTTTCTGTTTCCCTTATTTTGCACTAATAGTTTAAACATCGCACAGTAAATCAATGTGTTGCTCTTAATTACATTGATCGTTCAGGCTCAGATTGGAAATGTTTATGGTAATTAAGTGATATATCACGACGAAGGGGGTCCCAGTAACATTAGTCTGTAAATAGCGTGGATGAAATAAAAATAATGAGATTCCACAATAGATAGCCTGACTACCATCCCTACGTCAGCTATCGTATTTAACATAGGGAGAATACTGCTCAATTTTGGCCAGAAGATATTACATTTTACTCAAACATCATAAAGGCGTTCCCTTTATAGGAATATGTGACCAGGTATTATTCTCATTGGTGGAGACTTTTGAATTAATTAGGCCTGAAAAGCCGCAACGTTCATTTGCTGTTAATCCAAGTTCACTTTGATGTATTAGGTGCAATCCTAGCTGTGACTGCAATTACCCTGGAATTATGGGAATAAAAGTATTTTGGCCTCCCTGTACGGCCCATACATGTACTGTAGCTACAGAACATAATTCATATAACAATGTACAATGTACGTGGTATGTCTCAATAAATTTATTGATTTACTGTATACATACAAAACAAAAGAGACCTTCAGAGTGGGTTTGGGGGGTGGTGTTTGATTTAAAGATCAACAGCGAGTGTGCTCTCTGTTTCTCAATGCTAAAATCATTGTGCTCTCTGTTTCTCAATGCTAAAATCCTTTCCTGTAAAGGTTAAGTGCCGTATCTCTGCAGTGATTTACATGGAAATCTGCCTTTGCAAAACTTTAAGTGAGAAATGAAGGTTCCTTCAGGCAGTAAACATACACCTGTTAAACTGGATTTGCATAGAGCTGGGAGCCATTCTGCTTGTTTGTTACTATATTGTGACCTAATTATTCTGTTCGGATCCACTTCATTACAATAGATATTGGTTTTCCCCTTTATATAAATATAACAGGGGACATGTCCTTTGATAGCAGTGTTGCTCCATCAAAATAGTACAGATACAGTAGAGTAGCACCTATCTGTACTGCTCTGGTCACACTTTACTGGACTACAGCTCCCAGAATATATTTAACATATTATCAAGGGCAATGAATGCTGAAAACTATAGTCCAGCAACACCAAATGTGTATTCCTACAGCGATATTGCTCAATAAAACTGTTCCCCAGATCTCAAGGGCCAGCGGCTGCATTAAAATGCAAAATAATCCTCTAACGAGAATCCCATCTGATCTGTGCACAGTTTGCTCCCTGTTCTTTGTTCCTACAACGGTAAATGGAGTCATTAAGCAAAATTTCCCAGAAATAAACAGTCTGTCCTTCATCCCCATGTTTGGTTCCAGTACGACTGGACTGGGCCGACGGGACACCAGTGTTATGTAATGGCTGCATGACCTGCTAATAAAGCTCT
>CM044435.1:6936644-6953474 GCA_024363595.1 Xenopus borealis
ATACAAAATAAAGTAAGTATTGCATAGAAGGAACAATGGAGTGAAAAAATCCTGTATGGAATGGCACATTAGGGTCTAAGATCTACCACTCTGAGATGTTTGTCAGACTGCTTCTATAAAAATATTTCAGTTTTATTCTGCAAGATAAATATTACCACCTACGAGTGTAGGTGCAGCATACAGAGCCCCATACAGTATCTCATTGAGATGATTTGGGAAGTACTGGTTCCTAGAATGTCTGGTCTGATAATATCAGAGGTAATCTTGTGCATTATTGTGACAGATCTTCTCATTAACCACAATCAACACCAGTAAAGGTCTATGATGACTTTTTTTTAACATATTCACACCTTGTGCTTTTTAACCTGGAAAGTAACTATAAATGTGTATGTAAAGGGAAAGTAAAGCCGTTAACCACTCCCCAGCTGTCCAATAATGTGGCCCAAATAAATGCAAGAAGGGTGTTGCTATGTGTGCCACCTAATAGGGTTATATCATAGGGATATTACTACCCATCTGGCTTGCTGTTACTGCATTGCATTCAACAATTTAGACAGGTGTACACTGTAATGTTCAGTGTTTATATGTATTATGTCTTAACAGGAACAAATAAAGAACCAATTATACAAGGACCAGGCAGGATTCTCATTGGAGAATTCATTGCATTTATTGGACCAATCGTCTTAGAAAGCTTGAAATTATTATAATTAAAACAAAATTGCTTTTAGGTAAATGGATTCTGGCCTTTGATGTCAGACTAAGCTGAGCTTCAATAAGCCAAAGCCAGAAACTGTGTTTACATCCCCTTTACATAAACAAGTCATAATAGCAAAAAGGACAAATAGGAATAACTTTTTAATGAGGCGTCTCCTAAAAACCTTTCGTGAATACTTTGCCAAATGATGTCAATTCATATAAAACAGTATTTAGGTGATACATTCTTAACATATCAGGTAATACAATAATGTATTCTTTACAGAATTGCATTTCTTTATAAAAACAATAGTTTTCAGAGGGAATTGCTTAGTGCCATTCAAGTAGTGTGAAACGGTACAAGTGTGAAACAATTTTAAAGGAGAAGGAAAGGCTAAAATTAAGTAAGATTTATCAAAAAGGTCTATATAAACACACCAGTAAACCCTCAAAGTAATGCTGCTTTGAGTCCTCTGTCAAAAGAAACACAGCATTTATTTCCTTCTATTGTGTACACAAAGGCTTCTGTATCAGACTTCCTGTTTTCAGCTTAAACCTCCAGGGCCAGGGCTTGAGCATGCTCAGTTTGCAACTCTCTCCTTACCTTTTCCCCTCTCCCTGCTGTAATCTGAGCCCAGAGCTATGAGTGAGTAGGGAGAGACAGGAAGTGATGTCACACCAAGCTAATAAGGCAAGTGCTATCCAAAAAGAAACAGAGAGAACTTCTAGACCTGTTTGCTCTGCATTCTACAGAATAAATATAGTGTTATACGTAGCTTGCACTATTGTGGCTAATCTATTGGAAATAAACTGCCTCGGTAGCATTCCTTTTCCTTTAAATACATTTTACGCAGTCCATGAAACACGTTTTGTCAATTTCATATGTTCATTTCACATTTTACAGAATTCTGTTCAATTAAAGTCAATTTTCATTTTACAATTCCACATGCTTTCCAAAGAAGGCACAGTGAATTTTGGAGCAAAATCAAAAAAATTTTTTTTTCAAAAGGCATAACTTTTAAATTTGTTAATTATACACATAATAACAAATCCATTTCCATTAATCCATGGTGGAAAATCCCACAATTTGTTTGAACCTGTTTTTTAATAAGGAGGGGAAAAAAATAATCTTTAAAAATAATATTCTAAACATGAAATTAGATTTGTGTCTCCTTTATTTTTATAGCTGGCTGATTAATATATTGCTTCCATTCTTGCTCATTTACAAAACTGTAATTTATTCAAACTGAAGGGTAGATTTCTCTATATAACAATATAGTTTT
This sequence comes from Xenopus borealis, assembly GCA_024363595.1. Classification (NCBI taxonomy): domain Eukaryota; kingdom Metazoa; phylum Chordata; class Amphibia; order Anura; family Pipidae; genus Xenopus; species Xenopus borealis. Next base: position 6,938,621 of record CM044435.1, read on the forward strand.
CTGTTTGTATAAGAAATATCTTTTTAAAAGGAAAAAGTAGTCTTCCATAGTTTATCTATTCACTCCCTGGTTTTCCAAAGTAGGTGAGGCACACTAAGGGGCAAATTTACTATTATTCCCCAAAAAATATTTGTTTTTACTCGATATTCGATTAAAATAATTTTAAAATTTTAAATCCTTCACTGATCGAATGATCGAATATTCGATCATTCGAATCTATTCGATCATTCGCTATTTGATGATCGAATATGCCTAATTTGCATATTCGACCAATCTAATTAATCCTATGATCGAAATTCGATCGAACTTCGATCTATTCACGTGAATTTAGTAAATCGGCCCCTAAATTACAGATGAGAAAGGGTTGTTTTCATGGAGAATCCCACCTACAAGTGCTATACATGAGCCATATCACTATCTAACATAGGGAGATTAATGCTTAATTTTGACTTGCACATATTACATTTTGTAGAACCCCTTCTATAATATTTAATATTTTTTTAAATATATAGAATTGTGGAGTATATTGCTACAGGGAGGATTTTCACGGAAGGATCTTCTTGCATTGATTTGATTAGGTTTTATTGAACAGTATTCCTTTAGGAATCAAATAAAACAACAATTACTTAAGGTCCCTTCCCCCCTGATATAATGAGGTTCCATATAGGTTCCATATATATAAGTAGGTGCCTAATTACTAGATCAATTTCATACTGATCATTGCACTGTTCTTACAACAGAAAAAAGAATCAAAGCAGCAATATAAATGTTTAATACAACAAAAAATAGAATATACTGTAAAAAAATGTAAAGGGGCAATATACACCTTCTGTATTAAATTACTTTTGTATTTTGTCATACATGATTTATTAAAATCTGTATGTGTATGGCAGGAAGTATATATATATATATATAGATATATATATATATATACATAAACATGGTTCATTCTCCATTTGCATTGAAATTGTGGTCAAAATAAAATTTTAATCCATATTCATCTGGTGAATGTTAAATACAGGTGTATAATTCTCCTTTACGATATCAGGAGTATATCTTGGTGTAAATATTTTATGATCTTGTTCTACGTTACATTTTCCCATCATATATCTCCTTTTACTCCCTAGTAAAAGGAGGTTTATGATAGGAAAAGGTATCGTATTTACATCCATAGGTACATCCCTTTATTTTCATCAGCTGATTCATTAAATGCAAAATGAACTATTCCTCTAACATACTGCAATTTCTAAATGTGAAAGTGCAGACAGCACAATGAAATATTAAGTAACATAAAAAAAAGTAATAGTATCTAACAGAAAATAGATCTTGTTGAAATATAAATAGGAAAAAAAGAACATAGATGTCCTCTAAAAATACACTGACTTGCTTAAAAACATGCTAGAAAAACAATCGTTCATTTAAATGAAAAAGCATATTCCGGGGGAAAAGTACAGACAACCAAATCCACCATAAAAAATAAAAAAAAAAGGTGCAATTTTAGATTAAAATATTTTCTAACAAATAAACTAAAACATTAACTAAATATCATGACCTTTTTGTGAAATATTATAGATTTATGGTTGGTTTTTGTGACCGATATAATAACAGACATTTTATAGAATATATGGAAAAGCACTTACATCTAATTGTTTGGTATTTTTGTAAAACAACAATTTATAAAACGGCAGTTTTTTTTAAAGACTGTACAATAGTGAAAGTAAAACATTTTTAGAAACAAAACTAAAAGAAATTTTCAAATGAAAATTCTGTCATTGTACATTGATTTCATTTTTTAAAAATTTCCTACATAAACATTTACAAAAACCAACCACAGTGTAAAATTAAGATTCATATAGTATTCTGCGTGAACTTTAAAAAGGATGAACTTTAAAGAGAGAAAATAAAACTAAATTGACTTGTTTTTTTTTGGCTGGCACGCAAAAGACTCTACCAGATATGGAATAATTAGCAGTTATTGTGTTATATTTATCAAAAGTAACTCAAAGCAACTGGACTTGCTGAAAAATCTCTCCAAAATGAATAGCAATATGACTATGAAGATTCTCATTCATCCAGGTCATGGTATATTTATCAAAAGTAACTCAAAGCAACTGGACTCAGTTGCTTTGAGTTACTTTTGATAAATATACCATGACCTGGATGAATGAGAATCTTCATAGTCAGTTATTGTGGTAATTTGAACCAGCAGAAATTGCTACTTATAGCAACCAATTATATGATTCCAAAAATTCTACTTGCTGATTACAAGCCCTGGTGTAAGTTTGATGCTTTTTATTACATTTCCTTGTGGTGCGGCTGCAGAGAGAGAGACTACAGCACTACATGCAGATGTAATAGATCGCTGGCTCTAAGAAAGGGTAAAACATGAATCCCACCTGAAACACAAGTTCTAACCAATCAAGGAACAGATTCCACTCACAGCAAGAGTTACCCTGTTGTGTGAGCAAGAATAAAAAAATACAACAAATTTGTCAGATCTATTTACCGAAGCCAAGCTAAACCCATAGGAATACTGGTATAGGCATTGCAGGTTTATGAAAGTTTAAATCCAAATTAAAACAACCTCAAAAAACTAGAATGTATTATTTGAAAAATGTAAAAAACCAATAACTCAGTCACTTAAAAACGGTAAAAACAACTTAACCACAGCAAATCACCATTCAAGCCTTAATTTTTAATGCCAAATTTCAAATTAATCTCAAAAGCTCAAATTGAAAAATTGATTGAATTCTTTAAAGTACAACTCCCATTGACTCATCAGCTATTTAGATGCTGAATTGTTTTCATTAGCGTTTGAGTTTTTTGAGCTTAATAAATCCTCATAAATTTGATTTTCTGTAACTTGAATTTGAGATCTTTGCCGTAAAAGAAACTTAAATAGCTGTAAAAATTCGATTTTTGATAAATCTACCCCTATAAGTCGGCTGATTCATTGTTGGTTTCCAGATCTGTATATTGAAAAAAACTCTCCCAAAGAAGGTTTCAGGAATTCACTATCTATGGAACTTTATTTTGTAGCAGCAAATATTCTTATTTTCAGAATTCTTATTTTCACTTGTAAAAATGAAACATGAACTCCGATGTGCATGGTCCCAATCCCTAAAAGTAAACCAGTATTTCCAATGTTCAGAGATATAAATTAAAATGAACAGTATGTATTTATTGGGATGTACCAAATTCAAGATGGGTATTGTCAACAGATAAACGGAGTGTATTTATGTTTTGAGTCCACTGTAGAACTCCATAAAATAAAGTCAATATGGTTTGAGCTACAGTATTAAAAAGTCCTTTAATGCATAAAGGCTGGCAGAGAGATTACAGTAGGTTTCCTTTTGTAAGATAAACCAAAGCACCATATGCGTATATTTGATAAAGATAGTACTATTTTATTTTGTGTGCTAATCATGTTCACACGTGGCATATAGTAATGCTGATATATGCAGTTTGCTTTCTTGCTTTTACATGGACACAACTGCTAAATATCCCCTACTCTTGCTTTTTGCAGTAGTCACGGATTCATATGAAAATGTTTCACAACTTTGAAATGAAGATATATGATATAACATATTTGTTGTCCCTGCAGTTTTGGCACATTTTCCTCAGCATACATCACTTTCAAGTTTTAATGTTTTTCTGCAGTTTATAGTGTGATTTCTATGGGATTTCTACTTTATATATTATTATAAGGAACCTTATTCTCAAGCACACAATTCATCTCTTTCAAACCTCAACAAATTTACTTGGCATAATGTGGCATTTTGCATCATATTTTTGAACTACAGATGCAGCCACTTGGATTTGTGTGTTAAATGCGTCGTGACTCAGGGCTAATTGAAGAAACTGTGTTATCTAAAGTTATCTTAACTCATTTAATGCATTTAAGCTTTTCATTAGCATACCAAAGCTCCATTGTTTTCAATGGTGAACTCTTTAATTGGATGGGATGCTGTGATGTAATTTTCTGTGTTAAATGAGACAAGTGTGAAGTCTGAGTTTAGTTATTCTGTGTCAAACACACAATCCATCTGTATATACCTCAAAATGTATGGATAAGTCACCTGAGCATAACTACCTGAATAATTAGTAGACCACTTTGAAGTTCTGTTTGAATCAGTTATAGATTCCCAGAACTCAGTTCACTAGTGAAATGCTGAAGGTAAATCCATACTCTTCTCTATTAAAGGAGCGAGCTAAGGGGATGATACAGAGAATGATTTGCCAAACTGCACAACAACTACTGGGAAATCAGCAAATTTGGATCATTACTCAGTTCACACGATAGCTGCAGAGCTTATAAAGATGGGACCTCTGCATCTAGAAGAGCCCACTGTACATCCATTTTTTAGAGTTGAAAAGTATGGATATCATATTTGGTCATTGGGTTAAATCTTTTTAAATAAACAGAGAGCCATTCAATTAACCGCAAATACTCATATGTTACTTGTGGTCTTTCCAAGATGATGCAGTGGTCACTATTTTTATTTCTTAACACTGTATATCCAACCTACCAAGTGACCATAATATCTGCGCTTTTGGTAAAAGGTGATGCCTTCTATTGTTTTCTACCCTGGAAATAACATTTTTGCCTCCTACTGTTGAGATTTTCTCATTTGGCCCATCAGATAAGATGATAATTTTATCTGGCCTATCAATGAGAGGGGCTAAATCAAACATACAGCTCCACAATTAAAACTAGTCAGAAAAGGGCACGGGCTCTTATTTTTGGTTGGCTAAAGAGGCAATGGAAGTCATCAATAGAATGTTACAGGGCACATCACAGTGTATTTAGTTATAGCTGGAAAATCATTACCACGATCTGCAAAACATGTAAATCCATATTATAGATAGACAGAATTACAAAGTAGCTCTAGAACCTTTAACATATGGATCCGTGAACCATACAACAGCAACAAGGTCAACATTAGCATTACTTACAACTCCATTTAAAACATACTCCCCTTTGATTCAAGGATGTTTTCCTATACAAACAGTCTTCGAATCTTTGTGTTATATGTTTTAACACATATAATGGTAGACTCTATGCTGTATAAAGAGGCAGCACTCATAACGTCTATACAATGAATTCACATAACAAATCTTCTAAACAATGCATGGGATTGAGTGATAAACCATTTTAGCTCATGTCATTTTTTCCAGAACATTATACTCTAGGATACATACAGTAGGAATGCTAGAATAATGTACACAATTGTTAAAGGAAACAAACATACACACATAAAAAAAAAACCCATTCAATATCACAAAAAAGCAGGCCAAGCTTACATATATTTATATTTTTCCAACCTGAAATTGCAAGGTTGTTTTCAACTCAAATCTTGACTGCCACTGGTCTGACAGTTGAAGGGTTGTGTAATATAGAATCGGTCTTACGAAACCCTTAAAATCAGTAGAGAAGCCAATTCATATGGAATTCTATGTTTTTTGATATCTGTGGTAGCCCTGTAACCAATTTATACAACAAATTTATACATTGGATCACAGTTGCCCCACAGATTTGCAGCAAACTGCAAATGCCCATTAACAGAAGAACACTGAGTTTGCTAATATTTTTCCAACATAATGCCTCTTTGTACACTCTTACAGTGGTCTACTGGATCTCATTTGCAACTTGAGATTGTCATGGTTAATTAGACTTTAAAACATCCAGATGTCTAGTTGGTTCGAATCTATCATCAAGCAGCAGACATACCGAAACTCAACCATTTTAGGGGCCTGTAGTTTTAAATATAAGGGTAAAATGTGATTTTTTTTCTTGAAATTAAATTTACACTCGGAACAATAAATGTGTGTAGTACAGTATCAAGTGTAAGTAAATACTGTTGCTCCCCATTACTAATTCTCAAATAATGAAATAACAGCAACACATTAATCTGTCTAATAATTTGGGTTTGCAGGGCCAGATTTGAGGCAAGGCTACAAAGTCCTGGGCCTAGGGTAACAAGACCTTAGGGGCGGGATGCCACCCAGCTGAAGCCTAATGAGACCTGGGGATGTATAATTCTATACGCCATGTGCACTTAAGGAGGTGGATTATGCTTGCGATTCTACGACTAAGCAACCTAAGGCCACCAAACCCCAAATCCGGGCCTGTGGCTTCGTACAATTTATTACCGTTGCGTTTGATGTAGGCAGGCTGCCAAGTCAATATGATAAAATCCTCAGTACTATGCATTACCTGTTTCCCTTTTGTTTTTCGTTATGTGCATAAGTTATGCCCTTGACGGATACTAAACAGTGGGCACTGTCAAAATAAGCAGCATTGAAACTAGAGGTATGTACTTAAGCATCTAGAAGGAATGTCCATAAAACATACTGCATGTGGTTTTGTAAGAATAATATATGTGCAAAGATACAGGTTTGTTCAATGGTTAACGTTTCACATTGCTAAAGGAAAACAGCACAAACATATGTTGCCAGTATGCAAAAAATGTTTGTTTTTTTTAGCTTTAAAAATATATATGTCCTCATTTTCAATTGATTACAAGCCTTTCAATCTTTACGTCGACCTATCTGGCCATCCAGGTGCTTGGCCAAGTCATCCAGTATCTAAAAGTACCCGCTTAGGAGCAAATGAATAAGATTGTAAAAAGATCAATGTGATGTTCAGAGATGTATTTATAGGAACTATCTTTTTGAACGATGATTTTTGAGCAATCTGCCTCTGAAATTGCTCAGAGAGTGACTGTATCATATTTTATGATAGTGGTCTTTGTTACAGATTATTTTGCTTAAAGTCGCAGCTTGTATATTAAATATAATTTTCCTTTATGCAAAATTATAGTATTTTACTCAAAAAATGAACTTGAAGTTCCAAAATATGTGGTAGCTATAGGCCAACCATAAGGTCAGCTACTGGATACAGCAGTCTTGCAGCCAAATCAATCCACAAATAAATGAAAATGTATACAACACATAAGGATATTATAAGGAAAGACTGTGATAGGGTTTTAGAAACATCCACAATAGTGGAAACCTCTTAAAGTATTCTATCCCAACATCCATATTGCAAGGTCTACTGAAAGGAGTTTGTTACAAAACACATACCCAGACCATATTCAAGACAGTCATTTCATTTCCAATATCCAAAATTACAGAACTGGTAATGTCTAAAAACTAGAAATCAGAACTGTCTATTTTGAATCAAATGGAGCTGAATCAAATTGTGAAGCTGAAAAAGTTTTCTTGAAATAAAACAAGACAATTCCATATTTTAGGCCAGTAAAGTGATATTGGGCATGTATGTCCATGAGCCCTGAAGGAGATGTTACCCACTGAATTTCATCTCAACAGAGCTCAACTCACTGAACAAAGACTAGAAATACATTTATGAAAATCCAGTGACTTATGAAATAAGCCCTTGTTTTTAGGCATTACCTACTCAACAACCAATTCTAGCAGCTTACATCCAATGAACTCAAAGTAGGCAGACTTTAAAGTTTCCAATCATCATACTTTTAGTTGAAATCATCCAAAAAAACTTCAGATCAAGTATTTCGCTCTTCCAAAACACTTTTAAACTTGCATTTCAGTTTTAAGCTTGAGTTTTTCTCCATATTATATGATGCAACCAGCACCTATAGAAGATCTATGCACATTCCCTTAAACCTTTCCAATTTAAACCTTTCACAATCTCTACTTATTAAACTCCCTTCGAGAAAGATTCAGCCAAATAACGAATCCGAATTTGCATATTCAAATATGCAAATTAGGGGTTGGATTCAGTTCGGCTGAGCAGAAGGATTCGGGCGAATTCGAATCCTGCTGAAAAAGGCCGAATCTCGAACCCAATCCTGGATTCGGTGCATCCCTAGTTGTTTATCATAGGAAGATTACAATGCATTTAAAGTATAATAAAAAGCAGAAAGGAAGATATAGTGGCAGGTATACACAGAGCAGGAAAGAATCCCAGTGGAGGATTCTCACGCATTAAGAGGGTCATATGCGTTGAAGATTTGGGGAACAGTATTATCATACAGTGTAGGGTTAAAAATCCATCCCTGATATCGCAAAGCTACAGCATCCATCACCCTTTTGATGTTGGAGTATGCTGAGAGTGTAGTCAAGCGACTTTTGGGTACCCCATGGTTGAGCAGTTGCATATACATCTCCTTAAAAAAAAAAATACAAATGCATTGCTGCATGAAAATGCAGAACATATTTCAAAATTATGTATTTGTTCCAGTTTAGTCACAGATAAGAAAAATATAATATTTTTGTATACTTTCCATGGCCTTAAAACAATAGTAGGCTTTCTGTGCAAACACAATACTGAAGAACACAGTAGCAGAGTAGAATCGCAAGAAAATAGTTTATCAATAGCTCTTTATCCTCCCTTTGCATTATACATCTTAAGATCTATCATCTTCAGTTTTTTTATCCCGATAAATCCTTTAAAAGATCACACCGTTTTTGGGGGAAGATTGAAAGAAAATGTGTGGAAAATGAAACAAAAACTTTAAAAACATAGAAAGGAAATAACCAATTCTAGTCTAAGTCGGTAACAAAACAGTTTCAATAAGGTACAAAAATGTCATTGATTCCATGCAGACTGGCTTCTCTTCTGTGAATTCTCCAACATGTCTTTGTCTTTAGAAGACCTTTCGCTAGAAAACCTTTCCAGAAACGTCCTGCAAGCGCAAGCTCATCTGTTCTGCATTGGTAGGAGTCTTAAGTATATTAGTAAGCGAAGCACTTCCATATGAGTCCGAGAAGAGTTGTTAGGGTGCATCTATGTAGAACGCAGATTCTTCTTTGGCAAATTAATAGCAAAATACAATATGCAAAAAATGTTACGTCAAAGAACAAGTTCAGACTGTAAACCAGTCATGTTACAGTGAAGCAGAAAGAGTGGGGTGGTGGTTTAATGCTTGTTTTATTTTTTTGTCCTTCTTTATGGCAAGGTATGTGTTGATACAAATGTCCTATTATTGTTTTAGGCGTCATATTTTTTACCAGTCCTGTGTATTTGCTGGAACAGCGTCATGGAGAAGGCCATGCCAAGTATCTGAAAAGAAATTCCAACAAATGTTGTTAGTGAACCACAAACTTAGCAAAATTCATCATCAATATCATTATTTATTAGTACAATGGATAATTGATGTAACTAAAATAAAGTATCACAGCATAATATAGAGGTGAAGATAAGTTGTGCAGAAATTGCCATTCAATAGAGTTTTCATGGTACTTCAAGTAAAGATGCACTGAATCCAGCATACTGAATTTACTGCCTGAATCAAGCGACCAACTCTATTTTACATGTAGATTAGCAAAATAAAAATTGTCATAAGGTCTAACGTTTGGTTTGGCCAAGACTAAGATTCCGCAGATACCAAATACTGCAAAGCAAAAAAAAACAAACAAACCTTGGATTTTGCTAATTGGCTACATCTGAGATTCAGTGTATCCCTAATTTCTGAACAGTCAAGACAACTACACCCAAATATGCTCTCCTAAACAGTGATCTGTTGCTATGAATAATATACAATTTTTTTACTCCCATTAGGGATGCACCGAATCCATTATTTTGGATTCGGCCGAACCCCCGAATCCTTCCCGAAAGATTTGGCCGAATACCGAACCGAATCCAAACCCTAATTTGCATATACAAATTATGGGTGGGAAGGGGAAAACATTTTTTACTTCCTTGTTTTGTGCCAAAAAGTCACGTGATTTAGCTCCCTGGCCCTAATTTGCATATGCAAATTAGGATTCGGAGTCAGTTCGGCCAGGCAGAAGGATTCGGCCGAATCTGAATCCTGCTGATAAAGGCCGAATCCCGAACCGAATCCTGGATTCGGTGCATCCCTAATTCCCATTATCCTTTAGTAGCTAAATGAGGAAGGACCTCAAAATCACATAAGAAATGAGACTGTTATGGTATAGGGGTGATAAAAGAAATAATGAAAGGGGTCTTTGCGAAGAGAAAACAAAGTAAAAGACCAATGGTTCTTATATAAGAGGTTGCAGTGTGAACACTGGTGGACCTTGAAATACTGAAGATGCGAAAAGACCCAAATTCACGAAAGGAGCGAAACTTGAAGTCCTGAAACCTCAAGTTCAGTTCTACTGAACAACAATCTGTGTTATTTTTATTAAACCCCTGGCCACCAATGTATTATTTTAATACTCTATAGGTCCGCCACCAATGTTTAAAAAAAATTAAAAAATATTCTCTGGGGCTTGTAAGGGGGGGGGCCTGGTGCCAATGTTTTTTTTTTAAACTGGTATGGGGGGCCCTGGTGTCAAAAGTTTTTTTTTTTTTTTAAAGGTTTTTATTTAAATTTTGGGGAGGAGGTACAAAAGAAAAAAGGGGGTGAAAAAGGTAACAATACATTACACATGGTTCATATCCGAGTTACATAGTGTACAATAAATCCACAGTCTTACTTGCAAGAGGTCAAAAGTTTTTTTTACTTTTGGGGGTCCTGACCAGCAATGATTTTTAAAAAACTTTTACGGGGGGTCCTGGCGTTAATGTTTTTTTTTTTTTAAACCTTTTATGGGAGACCCTAGCACTAATGTTTATATTTAACTTATAGGTTGGCCCTGACAAGTTTTATAACTTGTATGTGGGGGGTTACCATTTTTAACACTGATGTCTGTGGTCTTTTAACTGTGGTGTGGGGCTTGGGGGCTGTTTTTGTTCTACGGGACCCCATGATTTCTAATGGCGGCCCTGTTGTTAAGTGTCAGTAGATGGGCTTGGCTGTCCAAATTTTTGTATTACTACATAAGTCTGTTCAATTAGAGAGTTGACCCGAGGGGGTTTAAGATCCTCCAGGCAAGATCAAAGCCTCCACAGATATCACTACAAAACATTTTAACATAATCTGGGGTTTTATGGGATCAATATCAAATGCAGTAAATGAACACAAAACAAACAAGACACCAGTCCCTTTACGGCTGACTCAGTTATGAAATGGAAAATTATACATCAATCAATTAGCCTATGTTAAAAGCTAACTTGATTCAATCAAAAGGGAAAAATGTGCCTCAATAGTTTCCATTTTACAGAAAATATCTAACTAATAATACAACGCTCTAACAGGAGTCACACAATGTTATACCCCTCCCCCTTCTCATCTTTCTAATAGTTATGCAAATGGATCTTTCCGGAAGGTCACATCACCAATAAACTGCTGAACATTACAACTGTGGAGAAAAGAAGCAAGGCCATGCAAGTTCTTAGAGATAAAAACATTTCATCTTTATAGTGATGTTTTACTTTTAAATAATGGGATTTTATAATGTGATGACTATCTTTATCCCTGCACTCCGGTTTATTGCCTTCTTTAGACGATTACCATTACTGTTTTACAAAGGTAAAACTTTTGCTGAAATGCATTTGACTTTGTATTATTTTGCACTGCTGAAGAATTCTACTACTTTGGGCTCTATAGTGCAGCACTAGTTGGTGGAAAGGGAGTTGAAACATCACCAGCACTCTGCATAGTTATGAATGGAGTGCAGCAGCACTAGCAATGGTAATAATAGCTTATGGGAAGCTAGGGAATGATGGCGCCTACTGTTAGCAGTGCAAGGCTAGATTTGTGGAAAGACCAAAAAGGCCCAGGCCTAGGGCTGCGAAAGGGACCGAACCACTTCTGCATTGGTTCGGAAGCACTGTGGATTTGCAGGAGATACAATACTTTTTTTTAAAATTCCTATGCACCAATATCCAGTAGTCTGGACTTGAAAGCAGTGGAATGAAATGGAGGGAAGGCTAGATCAGTGATCCCCAACCAGTAGCTTGTGAGCAACATGTTACTCTCCAACCCCTTGGATGTTGCTCTCAGTGTCCACAGAGCAGGTGCTTATTTTTTCATTCCAGGCTTGGAGGCAAGTTTTAAGTGCATAAAAAATAAAGTATAGTGCTATGTAGAGCCTCTTGTAAGCTGCCAGTCCACATAGGGGCCACCAAATAACCAATTACTACCAATATTTGATACCTCAAGGGATTTTTCCATGCTTGTGTTGCTCCCCAACTCTTTTTACATTTAAATGTGGCTCATGGGTAAACAAGGTTGGGGACCCCTTGGCTAGATGATAGTAGGTGAAGATGAGACCAGGAAATTAAGGAACCGTAAGTAGTACCGTTACAATTTACTATTTGCCTAAATAGGAAGCACAAACTTATTTATAATTCTCTAATAAGAATCCTGCCTACCAGTGCTGTCTCAGCCATCTTGCTGTTAGCCAACATAGGGAGAATACTACCTTCCCTTCAGCAGAAAGTTGTGTGTTTCTGAAATGTGAACCAGTTTCACGTCTCACCAAGTCGTTTAAAGTTCCTTTAACACTTAAGCAGTATGCATCATGCTAGGAAAGGTAAGGTAATGAAATACAGATTTGTCTTCAAAGGAGCCGCTGGGCTATCTTTAGCCAGAGAATCTGTAGAATTGCTGTTGGTTGGAAAGGTGAAACGAGGCATGCCAGGCCTCCTACAGTCACACATATCTCATGCCTTGCTTGCATTTCTCTATCAAAGCATTGGGTTTTAAATAACCTCTTAATTGGGCTTATTAACAATAAAGCAAACAGGAAACTCTGCTTAAGGCTATTTAAAATTTAATTTCTTTGGAATTAATGCAGCATTTAAAAAGTGGGTACTTTAAATACAATTAAGCAAGGTTTTTCATCAGAGATATTGCCATATTTAAGGTGTCTTCACAGGCAGCACAATATGTTTAGGCTGATGAAAGAATAAGTACCGAAATGGTCTTATTCCATACAGATGGCTTGATTACTCATAGGCTAGGGTGCTGACATGGTCTTAACCTCACTCCAACATATACAAATATAAGCCCCTCGGCAAGCCCTGCTGTGCACTAAACATTCCAAGGGGGGCCATGATACTCTCCAACAGGAAAAACACTCATCAGATCTCCAGCAAGATCTTACCTTCCTAGACTACTTTGGCCATTTTGATGTTAACTAACATAGGGAAATCACTGGGCAGTTTTGGCTTTTTGATGTTATATTGTAATCAAACACCAGAAGGGCAGATAAAGAGTTGTTTAGGTGCTTGATGCTTGAAACTTGGGTTCAACCGAATACAATAACCATGACAAAGTAAAGGGAACCATGACAAAATAAAGGGAACCATGACAAAGCAAAGGGAGCGTGGTGCACACAGGGAGAATTCTTAATGAATTAAGAAGGTTGGTGGTCCTGGAGAGGCAGGAAAATATTCTACTGATAATTGTTTATCTATCTGTGATGCTGATGGACTTCAGCTCCAAGCTAATGTATGCTGAGAATGTGCAGCAACCTTTGGCACAGCATGGCTGAATCGACCATCATGCCTACTAAGTAGTAAGATACTGTATAGGGTTAAAAGTATTTGGACACCTGCATGTCCGACTTTTCATTGCAAAACCAAGGGTATTAATATGAAGTCGGTTCCTTATTGGTAGGACATTATTGGTAGGATTTAGTTCTACTCAAATATAAAAGATTAGACATTGATATCGGGGATCAGGCCTAGCTTGCAGCTGGCATTCTAATTTATCCCACAGGGTTACAGTTAGGTTGAAGCCAGGACTCCATTTAAGCCAGTCAAATACTTCCACTCCTATCTTCTGCATGGACCTTATTTGTGCATGGAGCTATTATAATGCTGAAAAGAGAAACAACCTCCCCAAAAGGTTGCCTCAAAGAAGGAAGCACAGCATTGTTAAGAATTTCATTTATAATGAAGTGGCATTTGGGGAGCAATTCAACATTTTCAGGGTTTCTTTATATAAATTGGTTGATTTGGAGGACAACTGTGCTTGCAACTGTATTCTGCATTCATGAGGTCCATAAGGGACTATAAGGGAAAGACTACAGTTGGTGCAGTGCTGCATTATATTTTCTCAAGTCTCTTTTCTAGCAATAATATATATATATATATTTTTTTTAAACAAACATCTTTAAAAGGATCTATTCTTAACTGCTTGAAGTCTAATAAATATTGTGCTGGTTATTCTCTAGAAAGAACATGACAGGCCTGGAGGCACGAGACAGTTCAGTAATTAAATTCTAATGTGCCAAGACCAGTGACCTATTTTGAGAAAGACAAAAGAATAATAGTTTTAGAAAGGAGGCAGAGCATCTGTTAATATAATAGTAGTACCTTGCACGGTGGGTTACTGAAGGGAGCAGAGGCCTACTACACATAACTGAGCACCAAGAATTTAAGAAGATATTTGGTTAAGGGTTATAGGAACAATGGTATATATGGGTTTATGAGAGCAAGAATATAATTTATATATATGTATAGGGCAGGGATCCCCAACCTTTTGAGGCTGTGATCAACATTCAGAAGAAAAAGGAGATGGAGACCAACGCTAGCATGAAAAATGTTCTTGGGGTGCCTTGTGATTGGCCATTTGGTAGCCCTTATGTGGATTGGCAACCTGTATTGAGGCTCTGTTTAGCAGTTCACCTGGTTTTTATACAACCAAAACCTTCCTTCAAGCCTGGAAATCAAAAATAAACACCTGCTTTGAGGCCACTGGGAGCAACATCCAAGGGGTTGGAGAGCAACATGTTACTCACGAGCTACTGGTTGGGGATAACTGGTATAGGGTATCTAATATAATGTCATACAAATCGTAGCAAATAAATACCTGGATTATGAGGATGCACATCCCAATGGTGCCAAGAACATGTTTGTTATCATCAAACCACATTTTCACTTTCTCATAACAACCCTGAAAAAGAGACAGTACAGCATAACTATAGCGTATGGCAGAATGGTGCCTTTAGAGCCATTGAGAGCTTTGAGCCTTTAAATTTGCCCATAGCCCAAACAGAGATATGCCACAAT
>CM044435.1:7032300-7054329 GCA_024363595.1 Xenopus borealis
TTAAGGACTGTCACGGCTCTGTTCAGGCTTCAGTTTGCCGTATTACTTAATACACAAATAGCTGTCTCTGGGAACTGAACATGCCTGTCTGATGAAGCAGAAATGTTACTACAAGCATTCACAAAATAAACAAGCTAGATAAAGCACTTTTCTGTGTTCAATACGGAATTTAAAGGGGAATTAATGGATTGGTTGTTCTTATCTAAAACAAAACAAACTCGCAACAATTAGCCATGATGTAATAACAAGGTCAAAGCAACCAACAAACCAATCAGATGTTCAGATTAGGATATGTTCACACAAGTGACATTTAGTGCTGAACAAACATCACATATTACAATTGCCGGTTGTGATTTTGTTAATTGAGTTGGATACCTGCCGTCAGAGACAGCTGGGCTACTGTACAAGCATAGGCCCTAATGCCCTGGGTTTTAATCCAGATTAAGATTATGTCTGTTATACCTTACCCAAGATATATTTTGGTATATTGCTAAATCCAAGTGTAGAGCAATGGTTCTTAGGGTCCTCTTTGACAGACTGGAGGGTGGAACCTGAATGCTAATTTGGATAGAAAATCTGTTTGTGCTTGAAGATACATCTGTAAACCCAGATGGTCAATAAATGTGAAATAAGGGTAAATATAAATTTGCTGTCCTAGATATGGTTTCCACCCTGTCCTGACACCCAGGCACAGCTACTGGGGCTTTTGAAATAAACCAATCCCTGCCTACCACATCATTATTCCACCTCCTTACATCATCACCCTGCTCCTAATATCAATATTCTGCCTCCTGATATAACCCCACCCCTTCACTCTGACCCACCAACCCCTTGTCCAGTTTCCAAAGCAGGGAAAAGTAGCAACCCTTGTGGTGTTTGTGCAAGGTTCCTGCAGGTGTCGCTGTGCTGTACAGTGCTTTCTATACTGTTTAAAATGTTAGAGTTGAAGTTACTGTTGAAGTGCAACGGCTGCATGAACATGATAATAAAGCACTGTTATACCCTACTCATCCTCGGCTACCAAAACACAACAACCCTTCTGCTAGATAGCCTTAAAACGATGGCTAAAGCTGGCCATAGACGTGACAATTACGATCTTTCTCGGAAAAGATCTTCGTTTCAACACACACGTGTAGAGCTGAATCGTCAAATATACAGGTAGAAACAATAGAATTCTACTTGCATCTGACGATTCAGTACTAACAATGGCCGATGTTCAGGGAGCTTTCAAAGGCATCCGATCAAAATTTTCCGTCCAGCCCGATCAACCAGCCGACCGATATTTTAATCTTCTGACAATATTGGTCGGCTCATTTCCCACCATACACGCACCGAATATCGTACGAAAATTTTTTTCATATGATATTATCTGTGCGTCTATGGCCACCTTAATGCTTAGTTGTTTGACTAGATCTTTAACCCTGCTATGAAGGGGGCCTGACAAAGGGTTGGGCATCCAAGGGGAGCATAATCCAAAAAAGTCAACCAAAACTAATGTAGAGGTGGCTATTGTTTTGCTTGCAGGCCCGGATTTGTGGAAAGGCAAGCAAGGCCCAGGCCTAGGGCAGCATGATTTTAGGGGGCAGCATGCTGCCCAACTACACCCACATTGTTTCAAAAACACTGGGAATACGCAGGAAATACAATTTTTTTTTTTTACATTTTCTATTTTTTTGCACAAATAAAGGGGAAGAGGACAGGGGCGAAGAACGGCAGTGGGCCTAGAGTGCCCACTATGTAACTCTGGCACTGTTTGCTTGAATATAGCGTTGCTAATGCTTTAAAACAGTGATCCCCAACCAGTAGCTCGCAAGCAACATGTTGCTCTCCAACCCATTGGATGTTGCTCCCAGTGGCCCCAAAGCAGGTGCTGATATTTGAATTAATGGCTTAGAGGCAAGTTTTGGTTGTATAAAAACCAAGTGTACTGCCAAACATTCTCTCCTGTAGGCTGCCAGTTCATATAGGGGTTACCAAAAAGCCAATCAGAGCTCTTATTTGGCATCCCCATGGACTTTTTCATGCTTGTGTTGCTCTCCAACTCTTTTTTAAATTTAAATGTGTCTCACGAGCAAAAAAGATTGGGGACCCCTGCTTTAAAATATATATAAGTTGGTTTTTATTATTTGGTTACAGGGTGGCTCAAGCCCTGTCCACTACACAACCAAGCCAAAAAAACGTATTACAACAGGGTCTTAACTTCCCCGTAAACCATGCCTTATAAGAAACAATGTGGGGAAAAAAGCAGATTAATCGACTAGCAATGCACACCATAAACAGAAGTATTATTAACAAGGCTAACATCAACATCATTCTACAAGCAATATTATGTCTCAATAAGTATGTATGCTGAGCAACAGTGTGTTAAATGGAGCTATAAAAACCTGCAGAAAAGCACTCTTAAAAAGACAAGCTGTTTGATGGATTTACAAGTCCAGAAATGGTTGACGTGACCTTGAGAAAGTTACTTTAATCCTCCCCAACTAGCAACAATTTCAGTCCAGAGATCAACAACATACTCCTTGCTTAGCCTCACAAACATCAGATGGTACAAGCATTCACCGGAGATAATTACAATTAAAAATTTAAAACCAAAAATCTATCTCCAAAGCACAATATTGCAATGTGAAAGAAATGCACCCGGCCTTTCAGATGACTTCTCAAAATTTATGGTCAGCTGTTCAGCAGTTATTCTGGGAGCACAGGATCATAAAAAGTAATCAATTCTCAATTAGCAGACTCTTAGGTAATTATCAAACCATGTCTTTCAAAGGCTACATCCCTCCATCCCCAAGCTCAATGTCATTTTATTTTCAAAATCTCCAAAGTCTCATAAAAGAAGAAGGCATCTGCAGGTAATGCTATAGGAATGGTATCAATAAAGCATTTACAATGGGATGGCGAGAGTCAAGTTCCTTTGTTAATTTAAGATTTAATGCAACTTTTACCATAAACTTCCATCAATGAAGTCTATCCTATTGCTGTGCGAGTCCCTTTGATAATCTAAGATTTAAGGCTCTAGTTTATAAACCACTGAAAAAGAACTGAATTCTTTCCCAGTGCAATTCAACATGTTTGGGTGAAACACAATTTCTACTTACAAATTACATTTGAAATTCTTATATATCCACAACTGAAATCTTGAATAATTGTTACTTTAGATATTAATGGAGAGTGAAATAGTTGCCAAAAAAGTTATTTCAAAGATTTGAATATTTTTTAAAAAATTTTCTTTCAGTGATCATTCTTCACTCTCCCAAAGAGGAAAATAAAATTTGATGACATTGTTACACTGAAATAATTAAAAAGTGCTATGAATTAAATTAAAATGTATGTTGAAATAGAACTTTTTAAACTGGGAAAAATAGACTAACTTGTATCTTCCAAACCAAATCTGCAAAATATGGATTAAAAAACACTGTTTTTTAAAGCCTGCACATGTATATGATAAAATATACGCATTATTATAAATTTATTTTTAAAATGTAAAGGTATAATTTAAATTTGCTGTAGAGTTGTAGAGGTACGTGGGAAGTGTTGTGTTTTATTCCTCAGCTTTTTTAGTTGTTGCCATGATTAGTGATGGGCGAATTTATTCGCCAGGGGCGAATTCGAGGCGAATTCCCGCGATTCGCAGCTGGCGAACAAATTCGCAAAACGCCAGCAAAAATTTGCCGCCGAAAAATTCTCGTTTCGCGAATTTTTTCACCAATTCGCAAATTTCTCTGGAAATTCGTGAATTTTTCGGCGAAGCGAAACGCGGGAGATTCGCCCATCACTAGCCATGATGGTTAGGATGGAAAAGAAGTGGTATTTTTATTTATGTTTAAATGTGTCAAAATATCATACCTGCTAAGCTAATAAATGGCGGGTGAAAAAAAGTAACATTTATTATGCAATTTATGCAATTCCAGAACATTCTATACCTGTAGCTTGATTATTAAATTCAACAATGGAAATGTGATTTTCATGTCTAATTATATTTTTTATGACATTTAGTGGCAGATTTACAAAATTCACGTGAATAATTATATAAATTCGAATTTGAATCTTCGAATATGGAAATTAGGCAAATTCGACCATCGACCATCAAATATTGAATTCGAATGATCCGAATATTCGAATAATAACATTTTTATTCGACCACCTACTTCACCAGATCAAACCTACCGAATTGGCAGTACTTCGTTGAGATCAAATAAAAAAAATTTGATTGATCGATTAAAATCATTTGAATATTCGATTCGAACACATTTTTTATATTCCATTGAATTGCGGCAAAATCCTTTGAATTCGATAGTATTCGAAGGATTTTACTTCCCCGCTATTCCCATGGTCGAATTTCGATTTTATTTTTTATTCGAAATTCAACCATCAGTAAATCTGCCCCTTAGTCTAGCATTTTACTTTAAAAGCCACTGTGCATTTGATTTTTAAGACAATGTTCTTATAATGCTATTAATAATACATTTACATCAGGTAGAGAAGCTGGCCACACATGGGAAGACAACCTTACTAAATGTAAACATTGATTAAATCAGTCATATCCATATTTATCCATTTCAAATGCCCCTTTGAGCTCCAACAGTTAAGGGCCTTCCACATCTTAAGGTTACAGTTACTGATATATTTGCAATCATTGTTCAGAAAAACAATCACAGATCCAGGAATATCTACATCTACTTTCACCTTCAAGCTAGGCTTCTAGGAATATATGGGAGCACCATATATATATATCCTCTCCCTAGTTTTCTTTTGAGGTTTCCCCAGTTGATGCTCTTTGCCCCAAAGGGTGGACAGACCAGTAATTTGAGAGCCAATGCTAAAAGCTGTCACAAACAGGCACAATGCCTAGTATCAGGGTATCATTAGGACTTTTCAGTAGGTTGAACTGCTTTGGCAAATCATACACTGTGAACAGCAAATGACAACTTGACACAATAGCTGAAAATTAAAATCCATCCTCCTGTTAGAACTTCTATAAAAATATAAAGGCTGATTGACATACACAATAGGAGTGAATTAGCAATCACACCACCAAGCATGATTATTGGATGAATTAACCTTTTTTGTCTTCCAGTGCAAGAGTACTTTATCAACATTCAGAGTTGAAATATGAACCACTCAAAGAGTAACAACAATTGTAGCTATCATCGGGCATGTCTTCCAAATTGCATTTATTGGAACATTTTTAATCAACATAATCGGTGTCCTATTTACCAATGGGAACCCTACAGGAGTGATCAAACTTGGTTCAGATATTAGTTGGCTTTCTCCTTGATCTGACTATAATATATTATGTTGCCAGTTTGACAAGGGAAACTATAAATAGATCCTAAACTTTTCCATATAAAAAGAGGAATATAGATTTATCTGTAGCTGGTTGTTTCCTGGTAAGAAGTTCAACTTTAGAAGTGGTTTCCTTCAAGTGGATGGAAATGCAGCCAAGGGTAATTTAATACTAAGCAGCATCAGCAGCTGGATAAAATGAAACTGGCATATGGTCAGTTCCCTTGGTATAAAGAAACCTTCTGCTCCAACAAAAGATTCTATTATCCCAAGGAACTTTCTGCTCCAGCGAACACTGAATATAATGCACTACTAGGCCAGGAAAAGGGCCTAGTAAGCTTCTTTATGGCACATACAAGTAGGATGGTATGTAAAGTTAACATGGACCCCTGGGTGCTAATAATGAATTCTGACACTACGTTCCAGGCTTGACCACGTACCCTTGAGTCAAGTTCTCCTGCCACGACCTTTTGTATTCTCCCCCCCAAATAACGTATACATGAAAGGGGCAGTGTATAGGAAACTTGGTAGGGCATGGCATTGACTGAGACAACAAAGACCCATGTTGATGGGTGTAAGCTCTCTTTCAATTACTTATAGGGAATATATGTATTGGTTTAGGGCATTAAGCACCACCCGGCCTTGTAACTCATAAATGTGTCAGTCAACAGGTAATAACCTCTAACTATCCATGACAATAGCATGTGACACAAGAATCAGAGCAGACACCACCCTCCTACCACACTTGATGAAAGTAGGCACTACATGGGATGGCTGCTGCATACAGTACAATTCTGCCAAGTTCTAGGATCAGTTTGGCCTGTGTGTGCGCGCCATGTTCAATAATTGGTTTAAACAATCAAACTCTGATGGTATCACACCAAACATGATATAAGTTCAAATGACTACTTAGAGCAGCAGCACACCACCACTACATCCAGTCCTCCCTATTCCTTTCTCAGTATGTTTAAGAGAAATGCAGGAGTATAGTCTCCGGTATAGTATACAAAACCCAGCATGTTTGTAGGTCTTTAATGATCACCACTTAAACTGATGGTCAAACAACATGTTCTGCGCTAGTAATGTTCTGTCTGTACAATATAACAAGAACCCCCCAAAAGTTTAATTTAAGGAACAAGCCAATATCAAATCAAGGGTTCTCTGTGCAATTCTGAGACTATTAAAATCATTTCTTCTCTTTCTATCTTTTATAGCCGACTGCCAGCTCAAACAAATAGATTTTGGTTACTCGTTATATCTTCTGTTTATTGTTCCCACTGAGAGACAAGTCTGAGAGAATGGCACTGGCACAGTGAATCAACCAGACAGCACATAGCTATTCTCTTGAGTCGGCATTAATCAGCTCGACAAGCTGTCACTAAGGATTGGGTCACTCTCACGAAACAATATCCCAATAAGAAGGAAAGAAGTCCTTCGGACTGCTAAAGCAAGAACTGTTCCATCACACTAACTTGTCCCCAGTCGCTCGTGTCAACCACTTACAGCTCACGAGGATAAACCCTTTGCAAGACACTCCTGCATCCTTTGTCTTTGGTAAATGTAACAGTTTAATGGAGGAACACTGGGGAAATTAACTGAGAGGTAGAAGTTTGGCAGAGTTAGCCAAGAATTGGGTCTCCAAAGCACTTGAAGAACTGCAGCTCTCATCCAATTGCATCTCTGTGTCTCTTAATGATTAGACTTTGGCGTTCTACAACAGCCAAAGGGTTTAAAGAATGTTGTATCTATATTAGAACTGGTTAGCAGTATTCAAGGATGCAATCTTCAGAGCAGCAGTGGCCATAATCATCTTAAAAGCTACATAAGGGAGACTACTCCTAGCCTTCAGCTATGAGGGGTGGGAGATAGCAGGCATTGTACGGCAAGATGAAGACAATGAAGTAATATAGCAATGGTAGAGTCAGTAGGGTTAGATGGAGACAGGGGGGCAAGACACTGGCAGTAGAGCAAGAAGGATACTGTCGATCAGTATCAATGTATAACACTGTATATCATATCAAGTCCTTCTGTTGTTGTTCAAGGGCTTGACAGCCAAAGGCTATTTGGTCACATGTAGGTCATACAGTACTAAGTAATATACATACATACTAGAACCACACAAAGTATATTGGGGAGCAGCACTTCTGCTGGCCATGAGTTCTACCAATCCCAACTTATATAGAAGTACAGCCAATGTTTTGCCTCCCATGATCAGACTGGCGTGGCTAGCCATGATGGCATGTTTCTTGGTCTGTAGTCAAAATAATAAAGTTATTTTTAAAACAGCCCATGTGTAGCAAGCTTTATATAGTGGTGAACAGTTTCAAATACAGATCTGATTGGGTCTAAATCTGTGACCTATAGCCATACCTGAAACCAGCATTTTTACATTAAATTATCATAGACTGGAACTGCCATTATGTTTCATCCCACTGATCTTAACCCTTAGCCACGTCTGTCCACAACCAGCAAATAAATTTTAGGGCCCCCAACATATCCAGAGGTTATCCATTTTACTAGTATATGATGAAATTGTTCATTAATTAGGGCATCATGGGGCCCCCTAAACCTCTTGGGCCCCCCAGCAGCCGCAGGGTCTGCTTCCTCTATAGTTACGCCCCTGTGCAAAATACCCAAACCACTGAAGCGCTCTAAACTTAAATCAAAGGAAAAGCCGAATTGTTGATGGTACATGGACTTGTCTTCCAGAATGCTAAGGACCTGGGGTTTTCCAGATAACAGATCTTTACTTAATTTGGCTATTCATACCTTGAATTTAGTTCACAATTATTTAAATATTAATTATATACAATATGTTTGTTTTGCCCCCTGTTTTATTATTACAGTGAAAAGGGAAATCATTTAAAAAAAAATTAATTATCAGGATAAAATGGAGCCTATGGGTAACTTCCTTCCTATAATTAGAAGCTTTCTGTACAACTGGTTTCCGGATAATAGATTTCCTACCTGTAACAAAATGTTACTAAACTCCCAATAAATGATGACATTCTTAATAAGTAGCAATAAATGAGGAATATAACGGTCATTGCTGCAACTGAAAAATTATTTCCTATACAGTATATATTTTTTTTAAATATAAAACATGGGAAACAGCAGAACGTAATACTGTATATACATACATTCTATAAGGGGTCTTAAAAAAACAACAAAATAGGCTCTTAATATTTCCATTTGACATACAAAAGCAATTAAATAAAAAAAGGGGCAGGGGGAAATGCCTTTAAATGTTGAATTATCCTTTACTAAATCCAGTATAACAAACCTAGCTTTTAACACTGATATATGGATTATAGAATATAGGTTATGAAAACTCATTATATTACCTAGCTATATTAATAATTCATATATAGAGTCTCACAGGACCTTATTCGCCTACTTCTGTAGCTTACAAGTTCAATATGTTATGCTACATAAAGTGTACATCCATTATGTGTTGCATTTGCATCGGAGAGAGCTTTTTTAATTGTCTCTGCTCCTGGATACTGATTTGTATTTCATTACATATTTGATTTATATTTGGTTTCAATTACAAAATTGTCATGTTTTTTTAATCCTGAACTCCCCCCGACTTTAAAGGTGAAGGAAATCTGCAGCACTTCATTGCCAATAGATTAGCTGCATTAGTGCAAGCAATGCTATATTTCTTCTTTAGAATGGTTTACCATACCTGAGTTAAAAAGCTCTAGAAGCTCTCTGATTGTTTAGGATAGCAGCTGCAATATTAGCTTGGTGTGACATCACTTCCTGCCTCAGTCTCTCCCTGCTCACTTATAGCTCTGGGCTCAGATTACAGCAGAGAAGGAAGGAGGAGCAAACTGAGCATGCTCACGCCTGGGGCAAGGAGGTTTAAGATGAAGGCAGGAAGCCTGATACAAAAGCCCATGTGTACACAATAGAAGGAAAGAAATTAGTGTTTCTATTGACAACAGACTCAGGAGCAGCATTACTTTGAGGGTTTACCAGTATATTAAGGTGGGCCTTTCTGATAAGGCTTACTTAGTGTTAACCTTTCCCTCTCCTTTAAAGAATATGCCTTTGGAGTCGGTGCACTGGTTATTGCATATCAGCGTGTAGAGATGATGGTGTAGCCACAGATAGTGGGTGAGCCAACAGCCATATTTCTTCTTATTGCAGCATGGGAATGATGGGATCTGAGCAAGAGAGAATCTGGGGGAAAAGAGAAATGGACTAGATATGTATGTTCTGCCAGAGTTTGCATGGGTTTCCTCCCAGATTGCAACAACATACAGGCAGGTAAAATGGCTACTGATAAAACTGACCTTAGTGTGTGTGAATGTGCTGGGGCTTTATATTGTAAGCTCCACTGGGGTAGGAGCTGATTGGAAGGATGTATAATCTCTGTAAAGCGCTGCATAATTGTATATCAGCATGGTAAAATAACAATAAGCAACAAGCTGCAGTGTGATTATGTTATACTTTAGTATACTTATGCCACAGCTGCTCTGGCACATTTTTCTCTGAACTCAATCCGTTTGCAGGTAGTATTCTATTTAAAGGCAATCATTTAAAAGACCAAAGAAAGCTATCTTATTTTTATCAGACTACAGAATACACCCACGCTCTATGATTCTGTGCAGGTGACAGACTTGACAGCAGATGAGTCGGTGCTGAAGAGGGCGGCCATGTTTTGGAGCTTGGCATATTAGTGTGTGGATTCCCTTTTTTTGTGAGCTGCCACTGATAATCCCACATTGAAATGCTGCCACTTTAAGCACAAAAGCTTTGTCCTTACGAAATGAATGAGGCACTGTGCTCACACACAAACCACATACATGCTAGGTTACATCAGCCAATAAATGCAAAGGGCGGTGTCTTCTACTCTCTCACTTCCTGTTACAGTTCGAACCTGCTCCTGTCAGGTGATCAATGAACGGCTCACAGAACATTACAAATTGTAAAAGGGCAATATTTACTGTTCTCTCTGACTTAATATAAGTGGTATTCAAGTCAACAGGGAACAAAAACAAGAAACGAAATGCCTGGATTGTGTCACCGGCCAATAAAAATTAATGGTGATTGGAGGAATATGTCTGCCACCAGTGAACATGAGACCTTGGTAGTTACCAGGGCCCTCCCCCAGGAACCTAATGATTAGCCCACCAGCCACCTTTGAGGTGCGGCCTCACAGCAGGTAGAATAAAGCAACAATGGTCATGCTCTAATCTGCCCTATTATGTAAAAACCATGCTCATGATCCACTCAACCTCCACTCACTCATGATCTACTCAACCTCCACAGGTCTTGCCCTCTTCCCACAATTCACTTGTGAATTACTTTTTGTGTTTTCTAGGGGTTTTTTCTTCTGCCTGTTCACCTTTAAGTTAACTTTCTGTATGATATAGAATGGCTACTTTGAAGAAACTTTTTTCTTTCTCATAGTATTTGAATGATATGCCCCATAGATGCAAAGATCTTCTCTGCCGAATGATCTTAGTGAAGTCTGACCAATCTGTCAAATTATCGTGCGGTCACAAGACATTGGTCTGAAAATTGATCGGCCAGGTTAGAAAATCTTTATCGGCCCCCATGCAATCTACCTATGTTTGCAGGGCCAAGCAGGCTGCGATCCTTCAGTTTTGCTGGCAATATCGCCTGAAATGGTCTTTTTAGTTGATGGACACATCGGGCATTTAAACGATCGTTTTGAGACAATCATTGGCCATTGGATCATTCAAAAATCTTTACATCTATGGCCAGCTTTAGGCTCATCTTTCTATTTAGGCCCTCTCCTATTCATATTATATTATAGTGCATGTTTACTAGGGTAACGTGGACCCTAGCAACCAGATTGCTGAACTTGCAACTGGAAGAGTTGCTAAATAACTCAAAAACCAAAAATCACATCATCATAATAAAAGCTAACTGAAGGGTGAACAACTACTTTAAGGCTGGGGACAGACAGGGAGATTCGGGGAGATTCTGTCGCCTGCTATTAAACGCCAGGCAACAAAATCTCCCGAATCTCCCTGTCCCCAGCCTAAGCCCCTGTATGACCCTAATGGTAGCCATTGTGTGCTGGGGCATATCCAGGGCCAACTTTTGTACCAGTGCCCATAGATATGCCTCTTACCATAGGAAGATATTAGGGAATATTCAGTGTTAATAAAAAGCTACAGTATGTCAGATAGCATCCCCTGTCTTATCCCCAAATAATACCTTCATGTTTTAATGTTTACTGGTAAACTATTGAATTCTGTAAAGAGGGTATAGTTTCCCTTTAAAAAAGGCAAAAGAAGAAGCAGACACAGCTGAAGAAACGCTGATGCCATAATGGAATTATACAGCAATAAACAGGTAACTTCCAGGGCCGCAGGAACTGAGGCACAAGGGTATTCGGATGGGGACCTGACATACGTTGGGAAGCCATTTAGGCGGTGAGTTAAATTATGACAAAGCAACAGCCCAGAAAACAAATGTTTGTATTCCTGGAGCACTGTCTAAACACCAGAAAGCCGGCTTCACCTGAATGAAGACATAATTGGTTGGAGGGTGGCCAAGGCTGTTGTTAACAGGGAAAAGCACTGCGGCGATGCTAAGGAACTGAACCCTGACACATCAGCAATGCAGCAGTGTTTAAGGTGCATTAATTTTACAAAGGGATCCAACAACACTGCCAAGTGTGCAGATAAATACAACTTAAAGGGACATGGAACTCGAGACTTCTCCAAAACTAAAACAAAGGTCAACTTCTAACTTTCCTACAGGCATTGCTAGTCTCTGCACTGCTGGTTCTGAGTGCAGGTACTACTGAAATAAAGCTGGTACATATAGCCTGAACCAACATATTGTCGCAATATAACATAGGGAGACTACTGTGAAATGGGCCATTCCTGCCACCAACAAAGAACCGGGAGCAAGAGAAGGCAGAACTCTCAACTGGCCCGGGGCTGGGAAATATTATTAAGCAATGTTGCTTAATGAATCAACCCTTGCTGGACTACAGTTCCCAACCTAATTTAACCCTTGGCATCAAGCATGGTGAGATCAAAGAGAAGGTGGCACTTTAAATGTTCTATAACAGGAGTGGGACATTGTAATGAAGGGAGCACAGCGCCGATGCTCTCCTTCATCAGTGTGCCACTTCCAGAATGTAATTAATTCCTTTTTTCTCATTATGGTAAAGAACTGAAGAATTGACATGTGATATTTATCTAAACTGATTCCACGTTAATGCGCTTCTTAGCACTTTTAAATTGCTTTCGGGGTGATGTGTTTACATTTTACTGCCTTCGGCATTTAAATGATTAATTGAAACACAATCTTTTAAACGCTTGTATCACGTGCTAGTCATTGTGCAAGTCAGCAGGAAGAGAAGGTTGCAGATGCAAGGATACTAAACGCAACTCTCCGGCACTGAGTAGGAGAAGGATTTTTTTTCAATGAGCCCTACACTAAAGGGTTCATTTTCCATGGCAAGCGCAAGTACAGTCCCAATTGCTCAATTCAATTGCTGCTTGTAGCTAAACTCATCATTACAGGTACTTTTTATTTTAGTTACTTATACTTCCATGCCCTTCCAACCCCCGGGCCCCCGCAATCCTGCCCTCCACCCCAGCCACAAGCTATCGACCCAAGTTATGCAGCTCCCCCTCTGTCGCGTAGCTTCCTTCCTTTTCTCTGGGCCTGAAGGAGGTAAAGGGGTAATGCACACAATTTAAGAATGGGTCAGGGTCAGCTGGACCCCACAAAGTCTGGGGGCTAACGGGTTTTTTTCCCGGTGTCCCACCAGCCCTGACTGTGACTGCCCAGAATCTTCTGATAAACCACAAAGAGGTGTACATTTTGAGAAAGAGAAGCCCTATTGACACCTTAAAAGCATTCCCACGGTGGGCTGGATCAATAGGTTAAACTATATTGGGGTACCAGTATGTCATAGGGGACCCTAAATACCTGCACCAAGTCTGTTTCTGGCAATGGACCCACACTTATGTTCTTACTAATTTCATTGCCATGAACAAGAAAATTCAAATGCAACAAAGGCAGGGTTCATTTGCATGTCTCATTCTAGACTGATATATATTTAATTAGGGATTGGGTGGGTGAGAAAACATTTAGCCAAAATGAGTTTAAAATCAAAATAGCAACTTTATTGATGAATCTCTAAAATGTCCAACAGGCATAGATTACAGGTGTAATTTCTACCCTATGACATGTGTGGTCACCTGACGCGTTTCATGCCTCTTTCTGGCACTTCATCAGAGGTGAGGTCACAGGATATCCTGTGCCTAATATACCCATGTCAATTGAAATTGTCGATCATTAAAAAAAAATAACAAAACACAGTTTGCTTGTTACAGGTCATATTGGTTACAACAGGTTATGCTTAATACATTAAATAGATTAAATACATTGACACCAATATGGCATCTCAAGTATAGTTCCACTTAGATGTTTATACATATTCTATGGTTGGAAAAAGCAGCTTACTTCCCAATCGCTGTTGAGACCAAGTGGATACCGTGTTTTAAGGGTAAATATCCCAAATATTTCTCTTTGATCAATAATTCTTTTCCCATCTCCTCCACGTGGTCCCAACATGACTTTCCCTATGCCTTGAAATTTAATCAGACTAAAATTACCATCATGTTTGTACATAATATGTTTTCCTATAGCTGAGGTACTCTTATTGGTTAGATTTGGGTTGTTCCATCTTATCAAGATCTATAGGAGTAAGATGTTCTCTGACTCTTTCTTTCAACATTCAATACCTGAACGTAATGTATACTGGAATGGAGACCAGTAGGAGAAAACTTCTGTGCAGTACAGAGTAAGCACAACGGAGGAGTGGCTTCCTGGAGGGGATATTTGAGTCACGTAACTTTCTTAGTAATGATAGATATTCAATGGCAAGAATTCCAATTACATATTATCACCGTACAATGCTTAAGATTGTAACTTTTTTAGAGGCTTTGGTACCAGTCAACTTTATTATTGCTCATGGTCAATGGTCCAGTCTGTGTCTGTTCTGGCCAACAAAACAAACTGGATTTGTTCGATAGGAGAGCGTTATTGAGTAACAGGGGAACAAGAGTATACAGTATGAAAGCTGGTTAATGGTCCATTCCCCTCTACATGAGCAGCTGTTCAATCTGAACTTGTTAGGCTACGGGCCAACTGTCACGTGAAATGCAACTGAGATTACTCTGAACAGTCTCATCTCAAGGCCGTTCCCTGATATCATACGGACCAGGAGCCCTGGATCTGTTTTGCTGCCTTAAACATGTCATTTTCATGGAGGTTTCTGTTTTACCTCTCTCTTTTTTTTTTTTTTAGTAAATCAGATTTGGAGTTGGTTCAATATTTGTTTCCTGTCTCGGTCTGAATTTTTCCGCCATTTACCCTTGACTTGATTTTCCCTACTCTGATTTAATAATAATTTCCTATTGTTATAAGTACATAGTTACAGAAAGCGAGCTGGAGTCTTTATATACAGTAGGTTGTTAGCACTGGTCATGCTGGGATGGATGTATGTATCATATAACTGTGGGATTGCTTGCTGTGGCTATAATGAGACACTAACATGCCAGCTACAACGTAAACCAGTGCTAATATGGAAAACACAAAAAGGTTAAAATAACCCAAAAGGATTCATTCATGATTTACTAACTCAAATGGGATAATTTTTTTCAAGGACTTCATTCTGGGTATATCATGGTATTCACATATACTGCAATTGTGGCAAATAATCAAGACAAATACATGCTACCAAATGTCCCTTCCTCTGCATTACAGATGATAACAGTACTCTTCCTTACTCTGCTTTTGGATGTGAGGAATGGTATTCTACTCCATTGGATGGCCCGCAATCTTAATCAGGATGTTTAATTGTACGAAAACCTTTTACGTAATTTAGGTTGATCATGGAGACCAAACATCAGCATGTGGACCCATTGTTTAAGAGTCCCTGCTCTAAATGATTATCTATAGCCAATGCTTTGGCCCATCTTACCTATGTGGCCAGTGTGACAGTTGATGTACAATTTGGATCCTAGCCACCTTCTAAATTCCACATTCAAGATCCACAAGTTACCTACTATTCGATAACACTGTATCCACCTAATTGTTGTAAAAGTGGACCATGGTTGTCAGGTTCTCTGGTGGGCCCTAGAAGGCCCAGTCAAACATTGTACCAAACTGTGACTGTCTTCATGTTAATTGTTCACATTTTTTTGTATAAATGCTTATTAAAACCCTTGAAAAGGTCTAACAAGAAGGGTATCTACACCCAGCTTCTGTGTCAGGAACTCCCTTGTTTAGAATCACGGAACTGTTACTATCCAGGCACTGCTCATCCTGCTTGATCCACAGGAGTTGGTGTGGTGGTAGCCTGGCTCTGACGGGGAGGCTTTTGTTTCCCCTAGTCCATGCTCTCTATACAGGTACGGGCAATTGCTTGTATGAGGGCTATTTAAACCTGATTCCCAGACACCCCCTGCTGGATTATTGGCCTTCCTGCCATCTCCATGTCATAGTTATCTAGTTCCTGTTCTTGCTCCTGTTTCTGTTCCTGAATCTGATCTGCTAATCTTGTCTTGTTCCTGCCCAGTTCTTGTCTGGCCCTCGTTCCCTTTGGTCCTTGATCTTACGGTTTTGACCTTGGCTTGTTTATTGACTCTGCATGTACTCTGCCTGTCCTGACCTTTGACCTGTACCTGATACACTTGTCTGCTGCCTGCCCTTGTCTTTTGGTTTGAGCATGGACTTGTTTGAAACTTGTTTGAAACCAGGGAGTTCCTGTCATTTTGTTAGCCATCTTACTGTTCTACATACTCCATCTCCTAGGTCTTAAGATCCAAAAAAGCTAAAATATTGCATTTATCGCTTAGTGATCTTTCCATGATGCCTCAATTTAGGCCTTGACAGCTCACAGGGAGTCTTCCATTCAACTGCCACTCAAGAATACTCAACCTGGGTCTGAGAATTGGTCTTCTGCAGCTGGTTACATTAAAGGGCTGAAAGAACATGTAATCCCACTGTTTGAGATACGTCACTCTCGCTTCTGACTTTTTTGCTTCTTTCTCTAGTAAATGATGTAGCGGCTGATTTTACATGGTGTAGCGTAGACAAGGACACAATGCATGTAAACATGCAAGCATTATGCTTGAACGAGCACATCCCACCCCGTGCTGAGACGCATCCTCAGCAGACATTTATGAGCCATTGTTCGGTTTAACAAGGAAGCGTCGCCACTTAGGTTTGCACATTTTCTCAAATAAATGGGATAAGCCTCGGGGCTTCTTAAGCGAGGGATGAGGTGTATGGCAGATTTATAACAGGAAACCTGTACTGTATTTTATTACCCTAACAGCTTAGGAGAGATGCAAGTAACAATATTTAATTCCATGGGGGTCTTATTTGTTTCTTTTCAGCCCCAAGGCATACCAAGGGTTTGTAGGTTTAGAGCAGGACAAAGACAATAAAATGTCATCGGATCCTGAAATTACAAACAATAGCAGAAATAATAAAGGCCTATTAAGCTTCTTCTTCATTAACACATGTCAAGCCATACAGGAAATCATCCCCACAAGGGAATTCTGGGTAATGACCAGAAGGCAGCTGAACTAGCACTAATGACTTCAACAACCATATTGCTATTGTAATTGAATAAAAGTATATCCTGTATATATATATATATATTTACCATCTATATAATATTCATACAGAGTGTGCTTTCTGCATGTTTAAACAAGGCACCGTAACATGGAAAGGTTCGCTTGGTAAAGAACAAGCCAATAATGTCTATACAGTCACATTTACTGGTCATCAAAGAGGTGTCATAGCTTATCATGTTAGAAAATGTTCTATTTATGAAGGGGGTTAGCTTTCCCTTTATTCCTGAAATAGATGCTACAAATGTTAGTATTGTAGATCTCACAGTTGGGAAACTGGATATTTGTATTGCTTTTAGCTATATTTTTTCAGCTGCAATGATGCAAACGTCAAGATGCCAAACATGGTATCTACTAACCCCACTCTATTTTAAGAGATTGGGTTCAAAGGAAGTGTAATTGCTGGAGTTGATAAGGATGCTTGTCCATATTCAGGGTGCATATCCTTTATCCGGAAACCCATTATCCAAAAAGCTCCGAAGTACAGGATGGCTGTATCCCATAGACCCCATTTTAATCAAATAACTAAAATATTTCAATTTTTTCTTCTCTGCAGTTGATCCCAAATGAGATACAATTCCTACTTACTGGAGTCATATTGGGTTTGTTTAAAGTTTTATTGATTCTTTAGTAGACTTAAGGTGACTTATCTGGATAAGCCCAAGCCCGGAGCATTCTGGATAACAGAACCCTTACCTATGTATTAATTAACTTATTTGATGCTTACATTTAGAACTTTAAACCAATAAAAAAGTGCACAAACCATTCCTTCTCGTATAATAAAATATCTGCCATGCTGGAGAGAAGTATCTCTTATAAAGAAAGATTTAACTTGCTTTATATTTATTTTCCAGTTTACATCCTAATTTATATCCCAAATGCCACTATAGTAGTAATAACAGAGGCCAGAAGCAGAATAATTTCTGGTATTGAGAAAGCTGGCATGCTTACAGATTCCAATCATTAATAAATGATGTATTTAACAACAGGAAGCTCTCAGAGATTAGAGACCATCGCTCCATCATTCACGGATCTTCATTTTTGCCTCTGAGATTAAAACGTACTTCTTGTAAAGCGTTTGCTGTATTGTACATGAATTTGGTGCAATCTCGTACTTCTGAAATCTCCAGCCCGTTATTGCCATTAGAATGTCAGAGGATTAAATTACAAATCCATGCCGAGTACTGTAGTTAAATCTCAGGCATTGTGTGACATCATTGGATGCATTGTAATCTGTGACCTGTACTGTCTGGGTCACATAATCAGTACCAAGTGCAAGAAATCAATTTTAAAGGGCATATAGTACATCCATACTGGTCTCCTTGACTCACCAGAATAAATGGGTTAAACATAATAATCGTTTTAAAATAGAACTAAAACCTAAAAATGAATATGGCTATAAATGATGTATGTTATTTACTGAACTCAGGGTCAGACTGGGGGGGGTGTGGGGCGCACCAGGGCTACTGCCCCATGGCCCACTCCAGCCGCTCCATCTTATATGTGGCATATGTGTAACCAATAGGGTTACGGCACTACAAACCAGATGGGGTTGCAGACCTGGGCTGGCGGGTTCCACAAGAGTCGGGGGCCCACCATAACTTGGGAAGGGGCCCAGCGTATGTGGAGGTCCCTAAGGTGGCAGTTCTGGAGGACCCTTGACCCCTACCCAGTCCGATGCTGCCCCCAGCACACAAAGCTACGAATACCCCTGCTTCTCCGTCTTGCACGTGGTGCTAGTGTGCATGTGTGCGGCACTAATGTGCATGTATGCAGCGCTATTGTGCGCAGGGATTTTTTTTTTGCCAAGACCTCTGACCAAAGGGGTTACAGCATTACAAACCAGATTGGGTTGCGGACCTGGGCTGGTGGGGCCCACAAGAGTAGGGAACTTGGGAAGGGGTCCAGCATGTGTGGAGGTCCCTAAGGTGGAAGTTCTGCTGAACCCTTGACCCCCTACCCAGTCCGATGCTGCCCCCAGCACACAAAGCTACTAATTGCTGCAAAGACAGATTGCTGTAGATAACCCTGTGGATCAGTGGGGTTTGCATCCCTCCAGTTGGAATGCCTCTGCTTTAATTGCCAACCAGGAGCATCCTGGATTTAAGTGAGCATGTTCTGTCTCGGAATACACAGCAGTGGAAGCTGGGTAAAACATGGAGGTCATCCGCCCGTCTAACATTGGGTCCTGAGTTACTGGGGGTATAGGGAACCCTTTCCGAGTTCTGACTTGCAATTACTATGGTTAAATGCCTATTCAGTCTTAATGCCACTTTTGTGAGCTCCCCTTTATCTGGATTTTATTTGGGTGCTAACAATAAACATACAATTTTTTGCCACTGCGAGACAAACAGGCATCACAACCTCCAGAACAATCTACACTTTGGATATTGAAGAGGAAAATCCCAGCTTTGCAATTAACCGCTGTGCACCCTTAGCTCAGACACATATAATCTCTGTAAGGAGCAACAACAGATGGCCTTCATCATCCTCACACAAACCAGCAGCGTACCGAAAAATGGGATGTCGCAGAAAACAAATCCATTTGCAGCACAGGTGGTACTTTAAGTCAACACATGGACACACGCAGATCTTGGGGCAACCCGCTGAGAGCTGCAGTTCAGCAAAATCAAGCCATTCTATATTCCATGGCTTTAGGAGTACATAAACTAGACCTGGATCAAAGTAGCCAATGGGGTTTCAATACTTTACATACCAGAATAAATCATAGAGTCAGAATTCTGCAGCAAGGAAAAGGTTAAAGAAGTAAGCCTTCCAGGCATGGGAGATTTAAGTAACAGATGAAATAAACTAGGATATTACTCGGGGGAATTAGCATTACCCACTGCCTCTTACTGCTCTTCCCCTGAAATCCCTTGTGTGTGTGCCGCAAAACAAATGGAGAATGTGACAAACGATGTCCGACGTATCATTTGCAACCCGAAACGATCAAGCACTTGCGGCGCAGTAAGGAATGATCCTCTAAACTTGCCTCCCAACCTCTTCTTCCCTCGCTGAGACGTATTACAGAGCCGAGCTAATAGAATATATGACGGTGAGTGCGGAGCTTGCACAGCAGAGAGCGCAACACTCACTTGATCAATGAGCTTAAGTGGCACATAGGAGCCTCTCGCTAACTGATAATGCGGCATACTACACTCAATCTCCTGATTTGCCAGCGCTTAGATCCATGTCATTAATGGTTTTTTTTTATATATATAAAAATATATGAATTTGGGTGTTTTCCTATTGGCTAATGAAGCTCTGTGTGTGCCCTCATTTCCATTCCATTTCTCTAGTGGAGAATATATATTTATATATACAGTAGCTATATCTATATTTATACATAGTGATTTTATTTTTACTCAGTGGGTAAACAGAGCTGGTAGGTTTAATTTTTTTCACTACTGAGCTAAAGTAAAATTCAATATATCCTCCTCCCCCCCCCCCTTGGTCATCCCTTTCCATTGACAGATATGAAATTCTATGGCTGTTCTACCATCGTTGGGTTGTACACGGGCAATAAGTGTAAGACTACAGGAATATTATTTTTGGTTTCTGCCAGATAAAGAGTAGGTACAGAAGGAACCATGCAGAAAAGCGAAGCAATACAGCAGTACCAATACCCTGGATGTCCTGTTCAATTAAAGCCATTTTTATAGCCTAAAGGAACCTTATCCATGAAACCAGGTCCCAGGGAATTCTAGGTTACAGATCCCATAACTTCTGGGTTATACCTATGGGGAAAACCAGTGAAATATTGTATCTGTAGTCCAGACACACACTTTGCTGCATTGCTTCAAGCATCTCCATCTCTTTCTCTCTGTAAAGTTGGGAGAAGTCCCGGCA
Organism: Xenopus borealis; assembly: GCA_024363595.1. Classification (NCBI taxonomy): domain Eukaryota; kingdom Metazoa; phylum Chordata; class Amphibia; order Anura; family Pipidae; genus Xenopus; species Xenopus borealis. Next base: position 7,053,090 of record CM044435.1, read on the forward strand.
CATTCTTCTTATACAGCATTATTTCAATATAAATGCATCACGTCTTATTAGCCCGGCTTGGCGAGTGTGGAGTTGAATCAGAATGAAGGGGAACAATACCCAAAACATGAAAGAGATGACCTTGCTCCCGACAACTGTTAGTGGGAACTGGAATTCAGAACCTGCCCAGCCGTCACTGGTGCAGCTGATTTACTTTGGCATCAAAACACATATCAAATAATCACGGCAATTAAGTGCAGAAAATAAAAATACAGCGGCAGATCTCCATACATAGAAACACAGTAATGTAACGGTAGCAATGCTTATATTGTGTTGAATAACTGTGGCCAAAATCCAACAAATCCCCCCAACACTGGAGTAGAAGCAAATTAACCCTTCTAACACTAGAGGTCCTGCAAGAGTATTTGTTGGATACAATAGTGTTCAAGACACTAACAGACATGGCACACAGCAGTGTAAGTATAGGAATTGGTATATAGGGAGGAGCGGACCCCTCAGTTGAAGGGGGCATGAGGGATAGCCAGTTATTCCACTAGGGGGTTGGTTGGGCTCACAAATACACTTTACAGGGGGGGCCCAGGCATGCAACATGAAGCTGGTGTGTAGAGGCAATGTAGAAAAATTCAATTTCACCCAAAGTAATAACTCCCTTTAGCTTGGAACGTGCTGCAAATGTACCTATGGGACAGTGTGAATAATTAATCAATAACACTTTTTATCACCTGCAGCCTCTACCTGCTATTGAACTTCAGTTTCTAGGTTTCACAAATATCCTAGGGCTGCCGTGGATGCTGGGAGTTTTAGTTCAGCGGTACTGGTTGCCAAATAAATAAGGTGGTCCTATGTTGAAAAGGACCCCCAAGACTATTAAAGCTTAGTATCAGGATAAAAGCATGGGTATCAAGGCGGTAAATGAGAAAATGAAGGCCACTTACCCAAAATATCAAGTTAAAGAGGAACATCATGTATTTCAAGCAGCAGAGACATCCTCGTGCCATGTTGCACTTCTTAAACTCTAGAAGGAAAACAAACGATAGATCCAGGTAAAACACCACATACTTCCCACCCTTGGGTGCAGAGTACTTGTCCCTTTTGCCGCCGGCCTGGCTCTGGCTACGGGATCCAGCGGTACCATAAAACGCTCCGGCGGTGAACCCCCTCCCAAAGTCCCTGGCTGAAGTGGAAGGCTTAGCCGAGTCTCTGCTGTCTACGGACGGACTTCGGTGGATGGAGGAATCTT
>CM044435.1:7152001-7168978 GCA_024363595.1 Xenopus borealis
GCACAAACTCATAGTATTGTTATTTGCTATGGTCTAGTAAATTATAGCAACCATTCAGCAGGTAGCATTTACTGGTAAAGAAAACATCTGATTGGTTGCAATAGGTCACATCAGGACAAACTATATAACATGTATTATTATTATTATTATTACTAATTTTAAAATTCTACAAGTCATTTTGACACTGTTATGGAGTCCAGTTTAACACCCACTAGATATATAAACAAAGTGATGTTTGGTTAGGGAAGTAATTGTGCAATGAAAGATCAGATAGCAGCCTTGCAATCATCTAACTGGTTGCTACAAGATCCGGAACTTTTTACATGTCTTCCAAACCCCAATGTCAACAAGCTGCCTCTATGGGGATCATTTTATAACTCTCAATGACGGTGGTATTTTAATCAGTTATCTGCTCAGATAAAGCAGAGTACCCCCCTTCATGCTCCCAGAATCCCCTGAGAACCAGTGCTGGGACGTCTAGTTCAAAAGCAGGTAGGTATCTATTGGCTGAAGCACTCTGGGATATGGACAACAAGAATGATGTTGCCTGGACATCCAAGGTGGCTCCATGGGATCACCAGGCTCAATGTTCTCTCTTCTGTTGTCTGATTGCAGTGCAATATCAGCAAGCCAAAATCTTCCTAGTAATCTCCCTTTGTTAGATAACTGAAAGCTGGTAACACTGGTAGATATTCATTGGAGAATGCTTTTGCATGTATAATATAGGTTGAACCGTCTCATTTGGAGAGCAGCGGGAGAGTTTATGGGAGGTTCATATAGTCCTGTCTACAATAATCAGCAAACACACCAGAACCCAGGATTTTGCATGGAAGAAATAACCTATACAGATATCCCACACTGAAATACAAGAGCCAATGAATTCCCTCTGAACATCTCACAGATGACTCTATGTACTCTGCACCCATACAAATACAGCTGTTTCTCATCCCACACATTTCACCCTGTTAATATTTGCACTGTCAACCATATTAATATATATGACAGCGGCACCACTAGACAAATGTCATATGTATGTAAAACTCACCCGTGATTATTGCTTTGTACTTGTGCTGTTACAGTGGGGGCCGGAGGACCTGATTCTAGAACAAAAACACAAAAAACGAGAGATAAACATGTCATTCATTTTATATAATAAAGCACAGCAAAGGAGAGGGACTCTACAATCACGGCCTTTTAATCTGATAACTGGGAATGCTGGAGATGGAATTGAAATTGTTAGCGGTTCATGATGAACCATATAGATGGATGAGGACAACGGCAGCACTGTTTAACAACCAAAATCTGTTATTAAAGGGAAGGCCTGAGTCACGGTGCATAATAAATGAAGATATATTAAATGGTTTATTCATTACATCTGCTGCAAGTAGAATGACAACTTGCCTGAATCTTGGGAATAAATCTATACACACAGTTAATATATTACATTTGAAGTGCACCATTGAAAGAAGACTATAGTTAAAGAATAAGTAAAGATATTTGTTGGTCACCCCCCCCCAAGTAGAATTTTTATCTTTTAGCCCAGGCCCAGCTCTCAATACCTATGTTTTGTCTAGGCCACCTGCACAGTATAAATACATACAAAAGTGTTGAGCATAACCTGGGCATTCAACCTTCCCAGGGTGCATTTGGGAGACATGGGCATCTGGATCCCACATGGTTGGGTGCCTCTCTTCAAGAAAGTACTTTGATTTTCATAGAAAACTCACACCAGACTGAGCTATGAGGTCAGTGATTTGTTGGACACCGGAGGGGGCCCAAAATCAGGACGAAAAAGAGGACAAGTCGACTTAAACATAGGTAATTATTAATGCTGGAAATCTGCACCTAAAACAAATTTCTTTATATGGAGGAGTGAAATAAATATATCTTTTATATATATATACGGGTAATTATTAGCACTTGTAATATGAAAGCATGGGGGGGGGAGCTATACTTAAAGGAACAGTAACACCAAAAATTTACCTGCACTGGTAAAACTGACTTGTTCACCATTTGTCCAACTTTTGCTCATTTTGACCCACTGTCACTATCTTGTCCTACTGTCTTCGTCTTGCCCCATTATCAACCTACTAGCACATGGTCACCCTTTTTCCTACTGTCCCCATCATGACCTATTGTTTTCATGCAGTATAGTCCTGCTGTCACTATCATTCCCCAATGTCACCCTTTTGCCCTGCTGTCTCTACCTTGAACCACTGCCACCACCAGAGTTGGACTGGGGGGTCCAGGGCCCACTGAGGCTGCCAATTCAATGCCCCCCACAACACTTAGGGGCTCCCATGCCAGTATTGATTTGTCCAGAAGCCACAACCCTTCTCGCCCATTGTGTGTGTACCTTTTGTGGCCAAGGTCAGGGAGAGGTTGTGGGAGGTCAGGGGAGCACCCACAGTATTCAGTGGGGGATGCCAGGGAATGGGGCTGGTATGTGGAGGCCACCAGGCTTTTTCCCTGTGTCCTGCTAGCCTAATTTGACCCTGGTCACCACCTTGTCCTACTCACAACATCTTGTCCTCCTTATCTTACCTTATCTCATCTTACCCTACTTAGCCTACTATATCTGACTGATAATCTCTTTTGTAGAACCAAGTGATATATACTCAAGCTATTATTTAATTCCATAGTTCATATACCCAGTTTGACCTCCAACATTCCTGAAGAGCTGACAAACTAACAATAATGATCTAATGATAATCGTATCTAATCATAAATGCAAGCAATGAAGGTTGTAGCATATGGGAGGTCCACGTTCTGATACCAAGTGCCATATAAATGGAGCTGAAAGACAGCCAGGTCCGCCAAATGTTCCATAGTCCTTGGAGAGTCATCAATCAGTACAACTTACACACTTGCACTGTGCTTTTTTTGTTGGGACCGCTCTGGAACTATGAAAGAGCATCAAGATTCATGTCAGCTGAATTCTGGTTTGTCAGAGCGATGTGATTAAGTAAAATATGCGCATAGCATTTCTTATAATGTGTAACCCAAGAAGCAGAGTTTGGCAGAAAATATTTTAATAACTCTTAACAGAAAAAAAGTATTTTTGTAAATTGCCTGCTACTACATTAATGTTCTGAATGAATTACATCGCGCCACTGCTGCAATGGCTGCCATCTCTCTCTGCACTTGAACTTGTCTGTGTCAAATATGCAGAGGTTGACAAACTAATTGGCTCCGGGGAAGCTCTCTGAGCAGATGTGCTTAAAGGGGAACTAAAGCGGAATCAAGAATTAAACTAGAAATGGCACACCTTATGTTCTGAGGTCCTGTAACTGCTCAAGAACTCCCTGTCACTTTATCAGTAAAGATATTTGCCTAGAAAGATGCCCACAGTAGCTCCCAGTATTTTTCTGCTAATTCATAGCACATGCTTTGGACTGTTGTCACTTAGGGACCCACTGTGTTGATAATTGTTGATGTTAATACAAACAGTCTACATCCAAATGCTCCAGTTACATGTGGAGGAAATGTTGGGGAAAACATGGAAAATCTGTTAATATACATGAAAGCTACTAACACTATAACACTGCCCAATGCACAGAAAGTGGCTCTTTTGCTAACAATCTTTAATTCATTTCAACTTCATGAAGATTAGATAATTTTGAAGTTATGGGAAAATGTGAATGAGCCATATGAGAGACAATACAAAGCTGAGGAGTAAATAAATCAGATTAACAATATAAGCTAGCTCAGAGACCAGTGCATTCTGCATCAGAAGTTAATAATCAGCCCTGTAGCATCAGCTTCTTCTATTCCTCACTTTCTGCACGTGCTGATGTTTCCCATAACCCCTAAGCTTAGCTTCTCAATGTCAGCCCTGAGCACATTGAGGTGCAGTGCAACTGGCACTCACAAGATGGCTAACAAGATCCAAGATGGGTGTAAGGTAATGGGAAGGTGCAGGTTACGTATCGGTGTCTACACTGTGCGTTCCTGGCACAGCGTTCAAGGTGCTACAATAGACGCCTCAGCTTTGACTTCCTTGTGACCATTGCCTACCAGCGTGACTCTGAGCCTTTTACAATCAAACTTCTGATCCTGTTACAGGCTTATGCCTGAACCTTAGACCTCTCTGCTTGCTTGTCACCTATTGACCTTCAGCCCGTTCCTCTGTTTTTCGATCCTCTGCTGCCTGTCCTGATCCTTCACTCGTTCTTCAACAACGATTCTCGTTTGGCATTAGTGTAGGTTGCCTGGAAGTATTGTTCTATAGTACTTTAGCCACTTCTCCACATGGCTAGTCCTGTTTCACCTCTAGGTGCTCTTTCATTATGGGAGGTACAGGAAAGGCTTTTCCTTATCCCTGCGGTGGGGCACTTGCAGGCAACCTTGTAAGGCCTGGACTATTGGGCTGCTGAACCTCTAGGGTGGTACATTAAGCTCAATATATAAAATACTGTATTTCTTTTAGGCTTGAAGGAACAACATCAAAAATTTAAATTGTTTTAAATTAATGAAAATATAATGTAGTGTTGCGCTGCACCGGTAAACCTGCTGTATTTGCCTTTAGAAACACTACTATTGTTTATATCAATAAGCTGCTATGTAGCAATGGGGGCAGCCATTCAAAGGAGAAAAGGCTCTAGTTATAGAGCTGATAGCAATAAGCTCTGTAGAATGTCATAGTGCTATCTGTTATCCACTATTTAACCTGTGCCATATAGCCTTTTTTCTATTTCCACCATTGCTACACAAGCAGCTTATTTATATGAATTATAGTAGTGTTTCTGAAGCAAATATATCAGTTTTACCAGTGCAGGGCAACATTACATGATATTGCCATTAATTTACTTTCATTTGCTGGTGTTAATGATCATTTAAGTTGCCTTTAAAGGAACTGTACCATGGAGTTTTGAAAAACTGTATTGTTATTTTTGGTGGCAGAGGATGAATAAAGTATAACAATGCTTAATTAGCAGCTTCATGCAGCCATTACACTTCTATCAGATTTATAGCAAATCTGCAGTCTATAGGAGCATCTTCAAAATACAATATCAATATCAGTAGTTTTTCCAATGCTGAATCAGGGAATGGTACTGGCTGAAGTAGTGGTGTATGTGTGATAGCTGTTTTGTCATGATTCTGCCAATACAAGAATGAATGGAAGTTACCACATCTGCATCCATTGCTGCCCACCAGTATAGTTCTTGTAGTCTTTGTTTTGTACGTACAATTCCTTGATGACTCTCATGTGCAAGTTGTATGAGCTTCTCTCGCAAGGTCTCTGGTACCAGTAAGGGTGAGCTCCACGGACAACATAGCCATCTACTAAGAACAGTTCATGTCTAATCCTGTAGTAAGGACTCAGTTTCTTCTTAGCATTTGGCCATTTGCTTTGTAATATGTCCCATAGTTTTACTTGAATTGGATAAGTGAGGCAAGCTTGCTTAAAATCAGCAGCTGTAACTGTAGATAACATTATATCAGTCAATTTTGTAGTTGAAATTCAGCAGCCTTGCTGACCATCTAGCTATACGCATTCCAGCTGTCTCTAGTCCCTTTGTTTTAAGCAGTGTAATTAAAGAGCTATGATCCATGCATAAGGTAAATTCTCTACCCTATGGTAGGTTCTCCATTTTTGTTGCCCAAACACATGCTAGAGCTTCTTTTCCAACAGTTAAATAGTTACGTTCTGGCTCTGTAAGTGTTATGGAAGCAAACGCAAGTTTTTTCTGCATGATCAGAATGGATCTGTTTGAGAACTTCACCAACCCTGTTGTCTGAAGCGTCTGTAGTAACCATTGTGGGTAGTGCAGGGTCAAATAAAGCTAGCGCTGGACTTTTCACAATTAACTGTTTCACTATTTCAAAGCTATGTTAAGCATTAAGCAGTCTGACCAAACCAGGCTTGAAGTTCCAAGTAATAGTGCTCTAAGTGGCTCCACAACTAAAGCATAGTTGGGAATAAACTTAAAATAGCATGAAGTAAGACCTAAGAAAGCTCATATGGTCTGAAGATCAGATGGAGTGGGTGCTTGTGGTCAGGGTCAGGCAGTAATCCCTCTTGTGAAATTATATGACCCAGAAATGACAGCGGAATTTATCTGAAGTGGCATTTGGAAAGGTTCAGTTTCAGTCCTGCAGAATCAATGCATTTCAGAACATTTTTTAGGTACTTGTCATGAAGATTCATAGTTGGAGCGTAGATAATTATATCATCCAAGTAGCATTGTACACTAGGTATGTCATGGAGTATAGAAGACATCAGTCTTTGAAAACAACTGCTGAAGCCAGTCCATAAGGTACACACTTGAACCAAAACAAACGATCACGGATGATAAATGCAGTGAGGTCTCTGCTTTCCTCATGCAGTAATACTTGATGATAAGCATTCTGAAGATACAGAGTAGAAAAGAATTTTGCTCCTCGGAGTTCTGAAAATTTTTCCTCTATGTGAGGCAAGGCATGATTATCCATAACAACTGCTTTATTAGGTTCATGTAGATCAACATACAATCGAATACCTCCAGTTTTCTTCATTGTTACAATTGGTGAACCCAATTGAATCACATCATGTTTTACCAGTTTTTATAGTTCCTGTGAGACAGCCTCCTTATAGAGTAGGGCAATCATCTCAGTTTCTGGCGCACTGGTTTTACATCTGGTCTCAACTTAACTTTGTGTATAAAGTTCTTTGCACAAGTCAGTGAAGTGTTTTCTTTGTGGTGAAATTTTAGACACTGGCTGTGTGACATGCAGTGATGCTGTAGTAATGAGACTAATTGTAGGTTTAATGCAGCAAAGAGATTCCTTACAAATATGGCAGTACCCTTATTCACAATGTCACAAGTCAAATTTTGCAGTATTTGAATCAAATTGTACAGTCACTTGCAAGCAAACCAAGCACAGGAATCGGATCCTTTAAGTAACTGGCCAGTCTCAGGGCAGGTGCAACAAGAGTATGTTTTGCAAAATATTTCAAGAAAATATCCTTCGGTATTATAGAAACAGCTGAACCTGTATTGACATTGACAGTGCATATAAACTTATCTGGAATAAATTAATCAGCTTTATCCAAAGTTAATACCATAATGTTTGAAACAGTGACTTTGGCAGATCTTAGCAAATTTCCTACTTTTTTGAATTTGCTGCACTGTAGAGCTTTTGCAGGACATAGCATAATTTGCATTGTGTTGTGTTGAACCACAGCAGAAGCAGTATTTTTTATTTGTATTTGCTGCAGGGTTTTGCAGTGTAGGTGAATTCCTTTCCTTGGCACTGTAGTTTGCCTGTTACCGTGCATTATTAGGCCACAGTGCTGGATTCACAGTTTGTACATTCCCAGCAGTTCCCTGACTGAGAGTTTTAGCCTCTGCCACTGCTGTTTCAATTTGGCTAGCAACTGTAATAACCTTTGCAAGGGTTAAATCTTGCTCTAGGAACAGTCTCTCTCTAATGTGAAGTGAGTTTGTTTTTTCACTATTTGGTCTCTTAGCATTTGATCTGTTAGATTCCCAAACTCACAGGTTACAACCAGCTCTTCCAAAGCTGCTATAAAATGTTCTGTGGATTCGCCATTACGTTGTACATGTTGGAAGAATTTATATCCTTCAGCAACCACATTTAGTCTTTTTTCTTTTTTCTTTTTTCTCTTACCACATTTAGTCTTGGCACGAAAAAGTTCTTTACCGCAGTAAGTGCAGTTTCAGAAGTCTTATCAGGTAATGGTAATATATAGAATATACGCTGTCCCTCTGCTCCCAGGCAGTGAATAATAAAGCACGCTTTCTAGCAGCAGAAATCTCCCCTTGGTCAGCAGCAATAACGTAATTTTCAAACATACGGATCAAAGCAGTAAAAGGTATTGTAGGCTCACCAGGGTTTGGGAGAAAAAGTGCAGGCTGCTGCAGAGGTAGAAGAGACATCTCGTTGCCAATTTATGTTTGGGTAGCCAAGGATGAGTAGAGTATAACAATGCTTTATTAGCAGGTTCATGCAGCCATTACACTTCAACAGTAACTTCAACTCTAACACTTTAAGCTGTATAGAAAGTATACAGTTTAAGTGTACAGTGACACCTACAGGCTATTTGTATAAAGACCATATATAGCTGCAAAACTCTTTCAGGCTCAATGATTGTTGGGATCTAGTAACCCAAAGCAACCAATTCTAAACGAGCTGTGGCCCACCAGGTTTTTTTTCGGTGTCCCACCAGGCCAGTTCAACCCTTGACAATGTTGCACCTTTATTAGGCTAGCAACCTTGGCTTAATGCATGATCTATTATTACCTTCCCTATTATTTATTGTCTTTATCTAGATTATCAACTAAGGCAGGAAATGCAAGGAACATTTACCCCTGCATTGTCAAGGTAAGTGCCCTTTAAGGATGCTATTTGGGAAAAGTGCCTAAGCTATATTGCTTGGGTTCATGAGAAGGTCTGAGCTTTAAGTGTTCATACCTAACATATTTGATCTTGTATCAAATAATTGGCATTGCTGTTACTTACAGGATTAGTAACCATTAGATGGAATAGGTATTTCTGGCACTATTTATCTTCAATGTTTGAAAAACAGCCAGAATAATTGGGCAACTAGAGCTGTATTATGTATTTATGTATATTTTTATCTGTGTAGCGCTTCTGGACGGCAAAGCACTGCACAGCAAAACAATAAATTAGTAGTAACAAACAAGAGGTCATTAAAATATAAAGTAGAAATAAGTGCATTATTAGAAATACAATTCACATAATTATAAAATATAATTACAATACAGATTAAGTGCTTAGTGTTAAGGAAAGAAAAGGATGGAGGACCCTACCCTGTAGGGCTTACAGTCTCAATAGGAGGGTAACATACAGACATAATTCGGAGGGATATTAAAGTGCTGTAATTTACAGTTTGTTACACTGTCATATAAGTGCCAGTTCCCAGTTCAAGTGTTATCCTGGGATGTATACCCATTATAACTAGATGATATGTAAATCTTATGTTTCACAAAAACAAGAAGGCTCACAAACACCCCCTGACAAGGGGCATCATCATGCACTAATTAGTGCTCTTGTACTTTTGCCTATGGGAATAATGAATGACCCTATTTTCACTAGCACACACAAACTAAACAATGCTATGTGCCTCCTTTAATCTTCAAGGGGTGGTTCACCTTTAAAGGGGCTTATTTATTAAACCTCACATTTTTTCTGGTTGAGTTTTTAAAGGGGACAACTCAGTATTTTAAGAGGGGAAAAAAACAAAAATTTTTTAGAGATTATAGAATGGCTAATTCTAAGCAACTTTTCTATTGGCCTTCATTATTTTATTTTTTTTCCATAGTTTTTTTCATTATTTGCCTCTGACTCTTTCCAGCATTCAAATGAGGGTCACTGACCTCATCTAAGAAAAAACTGCTCTGTAAATTTACTTATCTTTTTATTCAGCCTAGAGTATAGAGAATTTGGACTCTAGCAACAATATTGCTGAAGCTGCAAAATGAAGAGCTGCTGAATAGAAAGCCTAATAACTCAAAAACCACAAATAATAGAAAATGAAAACAAAATGGCATATTGTCTCAGAATATCACATTCTACATCAACTAAAAATTAAATTAAATGTGAACAACTCCTTTAAACCGGTATACAATGCCAATTCTGTGCCTACAGGAATCTCTAGCCTGCAAGCACATTCACCCTTATATTATCCTAGGCAAACAGTAAGATTAATTGAATTGGACACATGCTAATGAAATAATAAGACAATAATTAGCTGCTAGAGACAGGTCATACCTGGTGCCTAGAATTCTATAGTCAATCCATGGTTTCAGGCAGAGAACTCATTAATCAACAGAGATGAGTTTCCTTAAGCACAAGGACTTCTATTTAAAAAGAAATTACAATCATTCAGAAAATTTACACACGTGTCCAGTTGCCTCGCAGGGTTAATAATTGAATTTTTTTTTTTCATTTTTCAATATTTATATTGCCATTTATCAGAATAACTACCAGATTAATATAAAACAGTTTTAACAAACATGATTTTAATACATGCCACTATGTCGGAATAAAATAATACAGTCAATGAAAAGTATAAAGAAAAATAGAAAACAAATAAAACCAAATAAAGCAACGTCATGACTTCCAAAATTAATCTTAAAGTTAATCATTAAATCTCAAACGAGAAATATTCTTTTTTGTTCAGTGCAAAGTATGGTAACCTCTTAAACATATATTCTCTTCTGCATTTTCCCATACTAAATTTACATTTGATACTCTCAAACAAGCAGAGATTATAAAAAATGTCTCATTTCTTGGGTGGAAGAAGACTGATCTAATATTTGTAAAATTGCCCTTCTCAAAGCCGCAAATTGTATTTGAAGAAATTTAATTGTATTAGGTTTTTCTTTTGGTTATAGAAAATGTAAAATATTTCATAATATAAATTGGAAGGCTTAATTGACATATTAATGGATTAAGCTTCACTGAGATGTTTAAAGAATAAGAAATAATACTTTTTTATTTCTAGCCATAAGTAACTAATCAAGGGACAGGACCATAGAAGTAAAAAGTATCTGAATTTTGACACTTACATTTGGGGGAAACATTATTAATATGACTAGTATTTGAACAAAAATACTGTTGCCTCCAAATTTCAGAGTCAATTAAATTATTATAAGACCTCAGAGATTAAATCAGCTGTTCAATCAATGGACGTGTCAAGAAATAAAAAACATTTCACACTAGTTTTGTCCAACAAGTGATTAGGGTCGTTATCAAGAAGAATTAGTTTGAACTTTTACATTAAAAAATATCTGAGCTATTTATAGAAGTTTCAAGTGCACTTAAAATAGGATACTGATCTAAGGATAACCACTTTGAATTTAGTAAAAACTTATAACTTCTAAGTTGGTAATAAGATAATTTATCACCATATAAATCCTTAAGAGACTGCCAGGATAACAAATTCCCATTACTAGACTCAACAAATTGCTTCAAGAATATTTGTCTTCCAAAATGATTTAAGAGGCCATCCAAAGGAAGCATTAAAATTAGAATTATCTTTTAAAGGAAGAAAAGGAGTAAACTGATATTGTAACGCTTGCATAAAAGCTTCCAAACTATAATCATATCTCTATACAGTGGATTCTTTTTATCCTCTCAATTTGGATTTTTCCAAGTTCTATCATGTTTGACTTGTTGAGTAAAACCAGTTAAAGAGCAAGGAAAGTCTAAAATAGAATAGGGCTAGAAATGCTTTATTTTGTATACTAAACATAAACATGAACTTACTGCTGCACAAGTCTAATCAAACAAATGATTTATGCTTCCAAAGTTGGCCACAGGGGGCTGTCATCTTGTAACTTTGTTATACATCTTTGCAAGACCAAGACTGTGCACATGCTCAGTGTGATCTGGGCTAAGCTTAGAGGTTACAAAAAGAGGGGTTGTGGATGCACTCCTAGGGCTAAGTAAAGTATACAAATAAAATGGAAGTGCTGCTGACTTGGCCATTTAATCAGTGCACATTCTCTGATTCCCTGTTATTATGAGAGGGGTTTGAGGGTGACATGCATTTGTCTAAGTACTAGCTATGAGCTACTTAGAGATCATCTCCAACTATTAAATTGGACTTGTCACCCAGACATAAAAAGTTGTATAATAATATAATAATAAGTAATTTTAAATTGAAACATGAAATCCAAATTCTTTTTTTAGTCAAGCATTCACAGCTGTTGTAAACTCATTTAAAAATCTCAGCTGTCAATGAAATATTGTGTGGTCCTGCTGTATGCCTTTGGCATAGAGAAAAGAAACAAGATTCAAATAATTTATAAAGTGTAATTAATTTTATTTTGCTCGACTAACTTTTTTTCGGGTGACAGGTTCCCTTTAAATTGTTATGGGGTAAATTGATTATTTTTCAGATAGCATTTTGAAAAAAAAAACACATTTCTTTTCATTATGACAATATACTGAGCAAATATTCAGTGTTCTTTGGTATAGGAACCTCTGCGTGGCTATACCTACCCTGAGAGTCAGAGTTAGAATGATACAATTTGGAAATCTAAGTATTTGTAGGCTATTTTTTATCAGACAACAGGAAATAAGGACTTGGGGAGTGAATCCAAGGACTCCAAGCTGTGGCAGCAGCTCAGTCGAACTTATCTATCAAAGTCGAGGCTCCTGCCAGCCGAAGCTGTAATTGATGGAAGGCTCAGTGGGACCAAGCGCATTACTCACTCCTTCAGCCTCTGCCCATTTATAGACAGACAAAATAAAGAGGAGCATAAAATACAACTGCAGGCCCCTCTCGCACCAACCTCACAACAAACATTTCTATATCCCCCCTGTGCTAGGAGAGATATAGTAACCTACTTACTATGTGCTTTATGCACTACAACCAGCCCCCTACTTACAGCTAACGTTCCTGTACAGTTGGAGGGGTCTGAGCAGTAGCAATATTTTGTGAGTCAGCAAATGGAAAAAAAATACATGACTTCACTGCATAGATTTATATACAGTTTCGCTGCATAGATTTATATACAGTTTCGCTGCACAGATTTATATACAGTTGTGCTCATAAGTTTACATACCCTGGCAGAATTTATGATTAACCATTTTTCAGAGAATCGCTCATGGTTAGTGGTTGGCTGAAGCCATTTATTGTCAGACAACTGTGTATACTCATAAATCATAATCATCACTACACAAACTACCCAAATGGCCCTGATCAAAAGTTTACATACCCCAGTTCTTAATACCGTGTATTGCCCCCCTATAACATCAATGACAGCTTGAAGTCTTTTGTGGCAGTTGTGGATGAGGCTCTTTATCTTCTCAGATGGTAAAGCTGCCCATTCTTCCTGCCAAAAAGCCTCCAGTTCCTGGAAATTCTTGGGCTGTCTTGCATGAACTGCACGTTTGAGGTCTCCCCAGAGTGGCTCAATGATATTGAGGTCAGGGGACTGAGATGGCCACTCCAGAACTTTCATTTCACCTTGCTGTAGCCAATGACAGGTCAACTTGGCCTTGTGTTTTGGATCTTTGTCATGTTGGAATGTTCAAGTACATCCCATGCGCAGCTTCCGGCCCCATTTTCCTCCAGTATTTTTTGATAACTTGTTGCATTCATTTTGCCATCAATTCTGACCAAATTTCCTGTTAGTAGCTCACACATCCCCAAAACATCAGCGATCCACCACCATTTTTCACAGTAGGGATGGTGCACCTTTCATCATAGGCCTTGTTGACTCCTCTCCAAATGTAGCGTTTCGGTTGTGGTCAAAAAGTTAAATTTTAGTCTCATCACTCAAAATGACTTTGTGCCAGAAGGTTTGAGGCTTGTCTCTGTGCTGTTTGGCATATTGTAAGCGGGATACTTTGTGGCATTTGCATACTAATGGATTTCTTCTGGCAACTTGACCATGCAGCCCATCTTTCTTCAAGTGCCTCCTTATTGTGCATCTTGAAACAGCCACACCACATTTTTTCAGAGAGTCCTGTATTTCACCTGAAGTTATTTGTGGGTTTTTCCTTGAACCCTAACTTTTTTGCTGTCATTTGTGGCTGAAATTTTTGTTTTATTTGGTTTGGTTTCAACAGAACCCCTAATGTTCTACTTCTTTATTAGAGTTTGAACACTGCTGATATTTTCTTACATCCCTTTCCTGTTTTATAAAGTTCAACTACCTTTTCCTGTAGATACTTTGACAATTCGTTTTTCTTTCCCCATGACGTAGAATCCAAAAAAACATCAGGATGGAAGATGCAAGGGTCTGCCAGGAGCTCAGAAAGGTAATTGACCCACTAATTACAAGCAAACAGATCACAGGTGAAGATCTTTACCTTTAATAGCCATTCTAACCCTTTTGTGTCAAGTTGTGTGTATGTTATCAGGCCAAATCACCAGGGTGTGTAATAATAAATGGTTTCAGCCAACCACTAACCATGAGTAAAAGATAAGTTTTTGTGTTATCATTCCATGGTTAAGAAATCATAAATTCTGCCAGGGTTTGTAAACTTATGAGCACAACTGTATTTTCTAGGAAGGGGCTATAACTCATAATAAAGCAATATGGGGCCAGAGAAAGGGGCTATAATTGTGGGACAGTGCTCTTAATAATAAGTCAAAGTGGCCTGGGTGCCTAACAATTGGATCAACCCGATTTGACCCATGGAAATTCACTCTCTGGTGACCTGGCCAAAGGAGCAGATATTACAATGTACACTCAGTTTAACTGAATTACATAAACTAAATGTATTGAAACATATGGCTAGATAGCCATATTGAGTGCAAAAAATTATACTACAGGTATGGGATCCGTTATCCGGAAACCCGTTATCCAGAAAGCTCCGAATTAGACTCCATTATAATGAAATAATCCAAGTTTTTAAAAACAATTTCCTTATTATCTGTAGTGATAAAACAGTAGCTTGTACTTGAGCCAAACCAAGACATGATTAATCCACATTGGAAGCAAAACCAGCCTACTGGGTTTATTTACTGTTTACATGAATTTCTAGTAGCCTGACGGCATGAAGATCCAATTCACGGAAAGATCAGTTATCCTGATAATCCCAGGTCCCAAGCATAACAGGTCCCATACCTGTACTGGTTATACAGATATGGTTGCCTCCTTGCCAGTATTTCTCCAGCCTAGCCAGTAAATCACTTGCCACAATGGACAATGCATTAGTAATTCCCCTAAATTTCCTCTAAAATTCTCCCTGCTGAATTTGTTCCGCAACTGGGCACCGTGTCCTCTAAATCCACCAAAGGCACTCACTCTCCACCCAGGACATCATAATCGCCCCCCACTACCTCTGTGACTTCATAACCCCACCACATGGCATCACCAAACCTCACCAACCCTAAGGGACAGTAAGAAGCTTCAGTAAAGGTGGCAACCCTATAAACAGTATACTTACATTTATATACTTAAATATGAATGTACAACAGAATATCACTTATTATATTTGTGTTTATGCATACGTTCAGATACACTTCCCATGGGCAGTAGACCTTACACTTACAAGGTATAACATTATGGCAGCTCCCACTACAATAAAAAGCAGAAAGGGCATGGAATGTCACATGAAATTATCCCCACATACTTTACTCCTTATTAATGGGAAACTGAGCGGAAACTATACATTACACAATAAAAGAGAACGCTACTATTGAATCCACACTCCATTGATTATATGGTAGGGTTTACAGGGTGCCAAAGGCATATCCTCTGACCAGAACAAAAGGGTGTATTACACAGTTGTCTTAACAGTTGTTTCTATTAAAGTGACCCCTTCGATACAGAACAAGGTCAGGTATGTGCATCACCCTGGCCCAAATAACAAGCACATGTATAGATGTATATATCTTTATAGCACCACTGGGTACAGTACTGAACACAAATATCTTCAGAATTGTCACTTTGAGTCTAATCCATCCACCAAAAACTAAAAAAGATAATCCTACAGAAGCCTGACACTTTAAGGGTTAAGAGTTTAACTAGGAGCCCTGGCATTTGGTGCATGCGGAATAGGCAAATTCCTCGATTGACACATATTTGACTGACACCACCAGATGGGGCAAAGCAGTTTGCAGCAGCTGGCACAGTGCGCACCCAATACAATGTCTTACGTGTTACGCCAACAATCTGGAATGAAATTTCAAGTAACTCTGCCAAGCCTTATAATCTTACTTTCTCACATTAGTTCTGCACTATAGGGGCAAATATCCTACTGGGTTCCTGCCCCTCATGCACTGCTCTACCGTTGAATAGAATACAAAATGCAAGCAATATAGCACCTCTCTCCCATGAGAATAAATACAAATATACAGAGAAGAAATGATCTGTATGCACAGCAAGCTATACGCTCACACTATACTGTTAAACCCTGAGACTGCTGATAGGGGGAGGCATCAGCAAGAATAGGGGGCCAAATGATTGATAAGTAGTTTTATTTAAAAAGATTATTTCCAAAGATGAGGAGGGTGCAAAATAATTTTGATGTGGGGCCCAATATGTTCTAGTTTTTCCATTGTAGAAAAGGAATGCTCTGGGCACACAGTAAGCCATTTGGACTCCATATAGTGCTGGCTATGCACCATACAGCAGCATACTACTAACTTAGTTGGGCCTTCCCCTAGGGTGAAGGTCCGGGAATGTGGATGACTTAGGGGAGGGAATGCTGTCATTGGAGGATGGAGATATGACACCAGGGAGGGGACAATGATGTGACAAGCAAGGATTGGCTAAAATCCCAGGTCCCACTGGAAGACTTTTGTCCGGTTTTTAGAACTATGAAACATGGACAGGTGGTTTTGAACAGGCCAATCCACGTCAAAATCAGCCTGCCTAGTTCAAAACCTGACTGCTGCCAACCATACTCCCCCTAGGACCTCGGGTTTGTAGCCCCCTGCCAACAAGTTAAATAAAGCTCCAATGTAAAAAGAAATGACCCTCACATGTCTCTGATTTACCCAAACCCTATCTGCCCTCCACCCCTTTTGACCTGTGAATTGTGCTTTTCCATCTCTGGGCCATGGGTAGGGTTGCCACTCATCCGGTATTTTACTGGCCCAGTATCACAAATTTACCAGCAATGTAGTTGCCGGTAACTTTGTAATACCCTTAACATAACCCCTTGGCCTGCCCCTTATCCGCTGTAAACTTAACTTTAGGCCTCTTTCTGGTCTTCACCAGGACACAGCCACATCCTGCCCCCATTTATGTCACAGCCCGCCCCCTTTTGTTCCCGCTCCCACCAGCCAGTAAAACTTTTAGGAAAAAGGTGGCAACCCTAGCCATGGCACCCCTGACTGCAGTACCCCCTGTTCTCCACTGATGAATACCATCTTGATGTACTCTCACAACCTTCTGTGGGCCTCTGTAAGATGGCCATCTCTCCTTTACAGGCTACAGTGAAATGATGCGCTGGTTGATTACACACCAACCCTAAAGCACCCGGTGGTGGACTAGACCAGCGGAACTCTGGACTGCTAGCCCAGACCCACTCCAAAACAAA
>CM044435.1:7196470-7214532 GCA_024363595.1 Xenopus borealis
ACCACCCTCGGGAACTACAACTCTCATTGTACCATTAAGCAAGGTTTAAGATCAACAACATTTCTAGCCCAAATTGTAAGACATCCTACCTCCCTCAGGCACAGAGAGCTGGGATAACGGAGTACAACAGAAAGGAAGACTAAAGCAATGGATAAAGGAGCGTTTGAGGAAATGGGAGGGAGGGGTGTATAAGACAAAAAAGAATGGGAATGCATATTATAGGTGTGGGGGAGAAAGGGTTGATGATGAGACCCAGAATGAAGCATAAAGAAGAAGTGGTAAAAAGGAGGTAGAGATCACAGAAGATGAAGAAACAAGAATGATAAAGAAAGAAGTGTATATAATATGGAAAAGGAGAAGATACATATTAGTCAAAAGGAGATTAGGAGGAAACAGAATGAGAAAAACATGAAAGTATTAACTTATAATTGCACAGATCTCCAATTATATCTTCTTCTCTCGTTGCCTTTCCATGGGGTGGCATACAAAAGTAAATGCAATGGGATCCAGAATCCTCCAATTATATCTTCTTCTCTCGTTGAACTAAACATTGCCTAAGCCTGTGGCCAAAGCTATGAAACACAGGTTGTCTCTGTCCCCACTACAAAGCAGTGGCCATGCCCTCAGGCCACCTAAGCTACACCAAGATTTACCCCAAATGCCCTATTCCATAGAAACTCACACTTTATTTGATGTTACCTATTTTATAACCCCAGATTCAAGACTAGCTTTCTTACTTTTACCTCTCAGTGAATAACAAATCAAGTGTAACAAGAAAACGTAATGGAAGAATTGGATAAAATTAAGAGGTCCAGTCTTTGGCAGTCCAAGAGTCATAAAAATACTTCAGGGGGCCACATCTGGCTCATGGGACTTTAGCTGGCCACCACCAGTCTTTGGTGGCCTTCAACTGCATAGTATGCAACTCAAGGTTTTACTGGGGGGGGGGTCATAAGCAGCCCCATAACCGTGCCAGATGGACAAAATCACTTACTAAACCACCCCAGTTAAGATAAAGAAAAACCTGAACAAAATAAGGAATTTTACTGGTATATGGTTGAACTTGAACTTGAACTCTGTAGCATTGGAAAACTTCCAGTGACAAAAAATGACCAACAACATCCAATAAAATCTTCCATTTTTTCTGCCAAATGTTGAACTGTAGATAAGGAATACTGAACTTGGCTTTTCCTTGCAGAGCTAGGCCAGTCATTATGGATTAATATGGTTTAATCAAAGCCATTACTTATTATGGGCTTCCCATTATCATTTTATTCTATTACATGTTATGGGTCCCATTATGGCTTTATTGGGTTTTAATGAAAAGAGGAACAGCAGTTTGTAGATCAGAACTGATATTAATAAGCTGCTCTCAAACGGACTCACTACTTAATGGGAAAACGTTGAAGGGCAAACATTTAGAAGCATGTTACACCTCATTTCTTTTCTCGACAGAAATTGAATCCTGTCAACTGCAAGAGGAGAGGGGGCATATTAAGACCCTTAGTCACTCGTACGAATTAACATGTCATGTCATCTCGCTTCGATTTTATTCAAGTAATTTGTCTCACCTGGTCACCTAATTTTTATGAGCCCCTCCCAACCACTAAAAAGGCACCCAAGAGTCTGAAAAACAGAGCAGGTAGTGCAAATGAGGGCATGGTCTGGGCAAAACAGGTGTATGTCTGTGGGTGTGACTAGGGGCTCAGTAGGTGTAGCTAACCAGACCCAGGAATTTAACAGATCTGGATTGGTGTCTATGAATTAACTCTTGAGGGCAAACACAGTTCCAAGGTAGGGTCCAACCATTCCAAGGGATAGTCCTTTCTTGCACTGGAAGGTTAACTAGGTCTAAAGTTGGCCATAGACGTAAAGATTTTTGAAAGATCCAATAGTTATCGTGAGACCACGATTGTCTCAAAACGATCGTTTAAATGCCTGATATGTCCATCAACTAAAAAGACCATTTCAGGCGATATTACCAGCAAAACTGAAGGATCGCAGCCTGCTTGCGCTGCAAACATAGGTAGATTGCATGGAGACCGATAAAGATTTTCTAACCTGGCCCATCAATCATCAGACCAATGTCGGACGAAAAATCGTAAGATGAACCGCACTATAACCGCACAATAATTTGACAGATTGGTCGGACTTCCCTAAGATCGCTCGTTCGGCAGGGAAATATCGTTGCGTCTATGGGGAGCTTTAATGTATAGACCTAATAAAAAAAAGTCAACCCATTGCCAACCCTTACCTTCACTCCCCCAAGACCCAACCCTCTGTGCCATCATCACATGAATACCCACTCCTAACCTGCCAAGCAGCTGGAGGGGGGTGCCATAGGACTGGGTCCACTAATTTAACAGACAGGGAGTGCCATGAGCCCACCACTATTCTATTGGGTCCAACCATTGTCCCCTGAATAACAGCTAAAAGTGTCCACACAGGGGTCAATATTTGGCACTATGATGTTACTTTCGATCAGCTGGCAATTTGGACTGAACTTTAGGATGACACAAATTCATTAACTATGGCTAAAGGAAAACGCTTAGCCAACTGAAAACTTCTACACAGGCTTGGCATATTTCTGCTGCCCAACTCTTGTCACAGCTGTTACTGAATATATTTATATTGCTGCACAACTGTCAGACGTTCAAATAAAAAGACTGAGCTCTTAGCAAATCCAAGCTGTGTTTTTGCTACTGAAATCAATGTGCAAAATATCAGGAAATGATTAGCATCTGCTGCTGGTAACATCACAATTACAGCGCAGAACGAACGGCATATGGAGGAGTGCGGGTATGTGATGTGCCGAGTGCAGACGTGGCGTTTCTGCCTGTAATTGTACCTTTCGGTGAGGAGATTAAAACAGACTTCCCACTAATGGAGCCTCTGAGGAATTGGCAACCTCTTGAGCACTACAGCGGTACACCAAATGCATGCTCCTCCAGTTGTCTTGAGCTACTAGCTTAAAGGCTAAATGAAGATGCTGGGATTGAAATTTATTAAAGTTGATTGGCCACTGTTTTGATATTCGAGGTCTAGTCCTTAGTGTATATCCTCCTGGTCAGCAATTGCCCATTCTGTCCACTTCCTTTTCCTTCCCATTCCCTCTCCTTCCTTCTCTCCTGGATACTGGTGTTTGGGCGATTTGCCAAACTCCCTTTAGATGACATGCCACTCCTGAATTTCTGCCACCCTAGCCTGGGCATTTGTGGCCTTACCACAAATCTGGGCCTGCTGCTACCTTTGCTGCTTCAGAAAATTTAGGGGCCAGGGTTGGTGAGGCCAGGGTGAGGGGCAATGATGCTGAGGCCAGGGTGGTGACGCCAAGAGCGGCAAATGGTACCGTAGAGGACGAGGACTGATCAAGGGTCCCAGACACAGAGCTTTGCCTGGGTTTTGGAACGCTATAAAATCTATGTAGATATTACTGAAGGTGGAAAGCCCAAGGAAAAACTTTACTGTCTGGTTAAAAACTGTACAAGTGGCAACCCTACATAGTATTGGTATGCAACACAACAGAAAGACCACTTTTCTTGAAAACCCTTGGCCCAACTATTCAATATTTCTGCCTTGAAGAACATCCACCATATTCATCACTAACTCACAACTTCTATGTGGTTATACATCTGCTTCAAGCTAAGTTTAATTTCTTGGTTGGTGGCCCATTCAGCCCCTTTGTTCACAGCTTTACACTTGCCCAATGCTGTAGGTCATAAAGACTGGGTAAGGTGGTTGTACCCTCCAGAGTCAATGTTAAAGTTGCTACTCACTTGTCTGCTTGAAGATCAAGGCTGTGCAATGTCTGTGTGCCCCCCGCTCCGCAAATTACAACTTGAAAACTACCTTGTCTGGCATTCTGTGTCACCATCATAGGAACTGTTCCCCCCAACAGCTGAGAATGTAATGATGACTTATATAACTCCGTTCCCTGCTTAACCACATAAAGGAAAGAGACTTTGATGCAGGGCAAAGTCCATCATTCAACGGAATGCAAAAACAAAAAGCAGCAAAAACAAGGGGAAGTAAATCCAGTTTAATTTAAATAATGCAAAGTATGGAAAGACTGGGGGCCTAACTGATTGTGTACCCACACTGTTCTTTGGTGGAAGCTGCCATATAGTTTGTATATTATGAAAACCTCAGAAGATGTAATGAATACATCAATTACCCTGAGTTTTTACTGATCCAAATCACCCACATCTTATTGCATTTACTTCCTAACAGTGCTTTAACCTGAGTAAATACCCTTTCACCCTCATCTTATGGAACATACATACTAACCACCACTGTTTCAAATGTAAGCACAGATATGGGATGAGCTACCCAGAATGCTCAGCACCTGGGATTTTCCAGATAAAGCATCTTTCCGTTATTTGGATCGCCCTACATTACATCCAGGCACGTACCTTCTACCCCTAGTCAAGTCCCCTGTCTCCACTCCCCTCACTAGCGCTCTTCTGTTCCCCGTAGAGAGAGAAAAACAGTGTGTGTGTGTCTAATCCCATGTTTTAGCATGGGGGGCTCATCATGGGGGTGGAAGGCGACACAACCCGCCTAGGGCACCCAGTCGGTCTGGCTCAGCTCTGTTTATAGTATTATTTATATCTTACAGGGAGAAATTTAAATAAATATAAATAAAAATTGTATTATTTGATTTAAATAATCATCATCTATGGCAGATGGTATTCCTGTAATTCGGAGGTTTCCTTATAACAGATCCCATACCATGAGATATACAATGAAAAGAACAATGAATGATGTTCCTACATAGGAGCACTGTGTTCCACTCCCACACATTGAGTCATAGCCTGTGTATCATGCCCTGACAAATGGCTGACATGAAAGCAAAACAAGCTAAAAGTTATGAATAAACTGATAAATGGGAACAATCTTGTTTTTCCTCCTCTCCCACAACTCACTTTAAACTCAAGCTTACGGGCATTCAGACAACACAGCTACCTCCCCCCAATGTAATATTTTCCCAAAGTTTATAAGCCTTTTCTCCACTTCCCATCAATGAGAGTGGCTTGGAATGTTCCACTCTAATAAGGGAAATTTGGATAAAAGCATTTTAAAGGGAAATTGCATGGAACAATATTTTTCTGGATATTGGTTGTTCGGTAATCCAGCTGTGTCCACCCTTTTAAAACGAATTACCCAGAAAAATGTGATGTGATATTACAACAATAAGGCCGTTATCTTTAGTACTGGCCTGGAAAATTTGCAGCAAGTCCTGAAGATGTATGGGAAGCGCTATACAGGTAGGGGACCTTTTATCCAGAGTGCTCGGGACCTGGGGTTTTCCGGATAATGAATCTTTCCATAATTTGGGTCTTCATATTTTGAGAAAATCATTTAAAAATTAAATAAACCCAATAAACCCCATTAAGGATTAATTTGGATGAGGTACATGGTACCATTTTATTATTACAGAGGAATAGTGATGTGTTGGCCGACCCAAAACCCACAGGGCCCGAACCCGAACTGCTGTTCGCGGGTGTGGGTTGAGATATTCCCTGCTCTCCCCGCCGCCACCTTCAAATGCCGGCCCTGCCCCTTATGTCATCTGCCGGGCAGCGCGGGTCTATTTAAGGAACCAGGAAGAGCGGGTGCCAGCGCAGGTTGAGGGAGGGCGGGCCAGGATCGGGTGCGGGTTGGGAAAATCCTGACCCCGCACATCACTGCAGAGGAAAAGGAAATTATTTTTTTTTTAACAAGATTATTTAGATAAAATGGAGTATATGGCGGGTGGCCTTCCCTTAATTCAAAGCTTTCTTGATAACAGGTTTCTGGAAAATGCCTGAGAGCGAGAGCTCAGACAACACAGGAAAGCCAAAAAGACACATAGATGGCTCATTCTTCTCCCGAAATGACTGCTTCTCCCAAAAGGGCTACAATTTTGCTGTCCAACTAAGCCGCATCATTGCACAAGTAGAAAGCTTTTAAAGGGCAGAAAAATCAAAATGAGCCCACCAACACTCCAGATGAAGGACATACACTGTCCAAACTGTAAAAAAACAAAAGCTGCTTGCCATAGAACCTTCTAACCCCCCCCGTCCATAACCATAACTTTAGTATTTAGCCACAAGACAAAGCTACTTGGGCAAGACCTACCTTGACAAGGCTGCGCTAATGAATCACACACAACTGAAGGCTGTGTAAGTGAATTCTCATGTTCCCATCAATCCCTCGCAGGCACACGTTGCATCTAATTTACAAATATTGTCACCTCTTGTATCAATGCATATGGGAAATAATGGTGCATTGTAGGTAAGGGATCGGGGCCCAACTGCACCAATTTCCTTTGCACTTTGCTCTATAATGTTCCTACTCTACAATATAAGCCCCTCTGGCACCTGCATTACACTGTCCCTCTTTCCCTTGTATACTGTATTTATTTAGACAACGGTCACTGTATGCTGGTGGATTCAATAGCCAGCACAATAGATTTATTTTTAAAGTGCAAGGAATACAAATCAACAATGGGGTCATTCAGTGGGGCCCCTGCCTGTATCTTGAAGGAAAAAACAGGCGTCAACACGTTCCTCATTCCCATTGCATGTCGGCAATAAAATCTTTGTCTTCCCAGTGCCAGTTCATCACTTCAGACTATGGTGCTTCCGCTAAGGATAAAGAAAATACATTTATTATATTTAATCCAACGTTAAATCAGAATACAAACACCCATCCTTGTGTAAAAATCCAGAGGAGCACAGGGTAAACAAATGCATCTGTCTGGCGTCAAGGCACTTGTGCCAGAGGCATGCTGGGAAGGCACGGTAGCTAATTAAATCGAGTCAGGGAATTAGAGGAATTATAGATTTGTTACGTGGAATATTAGCATTACAAGAGAACAGCTTGGCTCTTACATATACAAATCTGTCAGAAAAGATGTGATTATCCTCTTAATTTAACCCATTGCCTTAAGGTGGCCATACACGGAGAGATCCGCTCGTTTGGTGATGTTGCCAAACGAGCGGATCTCTTCCCGATATGCCCACCTTGAGGTGGGCAATATCAGAGTGATCCGATCGTGGGCCCTAGGGATCACAATAGAGGAGATAAGGACAGTCAATCGCGGGCCGCATCAACGAACAGATGCAACAGCGTTCCAACAGGATTTTTAGTCCCGCCCAATCGACATCTGCCCGACTTTCGGCCAGATATCAATCTGTAAAGCCCTTCGGAGGGCCACATACACGGGCCAATAAGCTGCCGACAGACCAAGTCGGCAGCTTATCGCCCGTGTATGGCCACCTTAAGTCTGCCTAGCCACAGCCTTCTTAATCTTCTCCATTAGCCCTCTTATTGTGTTATAATTTCCTAAGTGGAACCCAGTAACGGAACTAGGTGGGGGCAGGCCCTGGAGCGGGTCGTGCAGCCGGCCCCCCGCCACCCTCGTCCGTGACTGATGTTCGAGCCAATGCAGCGGGCATGAGAGTGCCGGGGGAGGCCCTGCGGGAACCTTGGCTGAGAGGCATTCCCCTATACTAAGCACAATTCAGCAGGAACAGCCCCTAAGTTTGCTCATAGTCTGTACAGAGAGATCCCATAAACTATGGCAGCATAGGTATTCCCTGTACTAAGCACAATTCAGCAGGAACAGCCCCCTACGTTTGCTCATAGTCTGTACAGAGAGATATCATAATACTTAGCCAGAACTTCTCTGTACTGAGCATAATCCAGCAGGAAACTTTTAGGTTACAGTGACCCACCTACAGGAAAATGATTCCATAAATTCACATATTATTCTGTAAATGAAAAGCAAAAAAAAATAAGGAAATGGTTGTTACTAACAACGATTATTATTTTGTTGTGTATTTGCATTTATGAGCTTGCCTAGAAGCTCCCGTGCTGCCTGCCTTGCTGTAATGCAACAGCGCCATCTGCAGGTCACAATTAGATGTTGTTTTGTTCTCAAAAAAGATTGATTTGTGAGATGTAGTTGAGGCACAGATGTAGTTTGGACCCCTATGACACGCATGCGAGCAAAACACCCATTCAGGAAAACTACTGCCTGCTCTATAGCCAATTTATGCCTTAAACGACCAGTAACATAAAAAATCTTTTAAAAAAAATTAGTATGTACCTAATGGAAAAAAAAACACCAAGGCACCTTTAACTTTAAATAAGCAAAGTCTGTATTAAGAAATAACTTACTGATACTCTGCTTCCGCTCCTCTTTAGAAAAGGTGATGATCCATCGTGCCGGGCTCGATTTCTCCTCCCTGGATATCTCCTATAGAAGGCAGGGAGGAGAAATCGAGCACCGCACGATAGATAAGTTATTTCTTAATAAACACTTTGCGAATTAATTTTTTTTTTTTATTTTACTGTTTCTCTAACATCATCCATGCTGACAGGTCTGAATAGAGCAATGACTATACCTTGTGTAAATCCCTGCATGGAATATACTGCCATAGCTGAACTGTCACACTACGTCAATAGCATATCTGTGGCTCAGTCAGACACTGGACTCTTGTTATTAATGTCGTTCAAGCTCGTCAGTGATACCATAATGATGATGATGTGCACTGGTTTATGCTACATTGTTTCCCGAGTCAGAACCAGCAGTGCAAATAAACTCATGGAAAGATACTTCTTTCAATACCAATGGAATTCACAACCATGAAAACTGTTAACAACTAGCTTTGGATGGAGCTCCCCTTTAAGCGCTTAAGCCTTTGCTTCCAGAAAAGCAATTTTGAGCCTTGAACTCAGGGCCGTGTCTCCAATTTGCTGAAAATAGCCAAGCACTTGTACGGTGCGAGGGCAGCTGCTCCTGCAAGATGCGATTCTGAAGGGCTCAGCAAGAGCATAAATAAGGCTGACGCACGGCTTGGAGATTTAGGCACGGAGGATTTCCGTAAGTGGCCATTCCCTGTGTTATTCCCAGGAATATTGAAAGGGAAGAGATGCAGTGACACAGAGAAGCTCTGGGCTACATGCTATGACTGTGGGAATAAGTGGGCCAAAACTACTTCAATGCACCCCTATGGCGCCAGGCATGAGTAAGCGTGAGCCCATAAAGCTGTATTAGATTCTTTTCTTGAGAGGCACCTTAAAGCCACATTTTCTCCAGCCCTCAGAAGAAGTAATATAAACTTCTGCAAGTCAGTAATACTGGAAGGGGGCACGGGACTACTGTTTCAGACACATAGGGGCAGATTTACTAAATGCCCATAAATTCACATGAGTGATTTGAATATTCGATCGAATTTTCAAAAAGATTCGAATTTCGAATATGCAAATTAGGCAAATTCAACCATCGAATATTCTAATTCGAACGATTCGAATTTAATTTTATTCGAATATTCGAAAATTCGATGGTCGAATACTTCCCCTTTAAATTTAAATTTGATCACCTACTTCGCCAGATTAAACCTACAGAAATGGGGATCATTCCCTAAGATCGAATAAGAAAAATTCAATCGATTGCTTGAAAATCATTCGAATATTTGATTTGAATTTGATTCGAATATTCGATCGATCGAATTTTCCCTATTCGAACGTTCGTTCAATCGATCGAATTGCACTAAAAAAAATTTGAATTGGAATTTTTTTAATTCCCCACTATTCCCTGGTCGAATTTCGAATTTTTTTTTTCATTCGAAATTCGAACAATAGTAAATCTGCCCCATAGTGAAACTACTGTGATTTTTCACTGGGCAGAGATATCTAATCCCCATTGTAAGCAGCAGTTCTTCCCTGCGTTATGGCTCACATTCTAGCTATCTGTATAACAGAGCACAGAACATTCTGTCCCAGTACCATCACAGATCCTACCCCCATTGTAAGCAGCAGTCCTGCCCTGCTTTATGGCAGCTTAGATTCTAGCTATCTGTATAACAGAGCATTCTGTCCCAGTGGCTGCACAGATCTGTTCCCCATTATAGGAAGCAGCAGTCCTGCCCTGCTTTATGGCAGCTGAGATTCTAGATATCTATATAACAGAGCATTCTGTCCCAGTGGCTGCACAGATCTGATCTGACACCCATAGTCAGCAGCAGTTCTTCCTTGCTTTACGGCTGAGATCCTAGCTATCGGTATTACAGAGCACTCTGTCCCAGTAGCACAGACCTTCTGTTATCCCATTGTAAGCAGCAGTCCTGTCCTGCTTTATGGCAGAGATTCTAGTCATCTGTATAACAGAGTATCCTGTCACAATGTCTGATACTCGTTGTTTCATTATCACAGGATTCCAAGACCTTAACAAGACTTCAACAGGGTTGACACTTTCTATTTTCATAAAAAGCGTATGATAGGATAATAAGCAGTTTTGTGGGATGAATGTGGCCCTCCAGCAGATTTCAGTGGCTACTGAAAGGGTTGCAATGACCTCACTGGATGACATCATCATTTACAATAATCTGGTCCCTGATTGTGTAATACAGTGAATAATTGGCCCACTATATGGGAACAGATGGACAGCACTTCTGGACAGATTTCTGCTCCTTACAGCGAGGATAATAGGGACTTTCTAAATGTGCCTTACTTAGTGACTCAGAGAACAGAACCAGCAGCATGTTCCCCCATGTGATGCTTGGGGCTTCATACAGTCCCTGTGCTCTCGGGCCCCCTGACAATAGGAATAAATGCTATCATACACCATAAAAGGGGAACTAATACCCCAAATAATTTGGCTTGCTTTAATGGTATAGTATTGTGTTTTATTCCTTACCAGTAAACTACTGTATATCAACCAATTCAATCAAACTGCTGATTGCTATTTGGCTAGCTGGCTGGCTGATTGATAGTAACTGGGCAACTGAACTGTATTATTGGGCAGCAATGTTCATAAATGAACCCTAGTGTGTGTGTGTGACATGCACATATGTCTCGCTTTGATCTCACCATCAGCAGATTCTAATTTTAGTAATGGGCTTTAAATAAGCAGATATAGGTCCGATGAAAATATGCAAATAAAAAATGTCCGATTTGCTAATAGACCCCTTAGGCTAGGGTACATTTACGGAGACTTGGTGCCGCTGCTAAGGGGTCAAAGTGTATCCCATAAAGCATCCTTTCTGCTATGATTATCAGTGATCATCTAATTTGTCATGGTCCTAAGAAAAAAACAAAGTTGCAGCACTACCACAAAGGAGCCTGCTTCCTACAATTTACACCGAGCCCCATAATTTTATGAAACTTGACGAATGCAAAGAATCCCCTTCGTCTTATCATGGTTGAGGCCAAACCATATGGCGCCATCATATCACGTGAAGTTAATTAAAGAGGAATGTATAATTGCCATTTTAAGAGAGCAATCATTATCTTGGTTGGCTGATGAATGGTTTTTTTCCAAGTATATCAGCATGAGATGCGGCCTGGTGTCTCCACATTATTCATGGGGGAGAATCAAAGTCCTAATCTACCTGGAAGAGCATGAGACAGCTGGAAAAGGATCAGTGTAATGTGGAATGGCGAGCAGAGGGATCGCACCAGAACAAATGCGTTTTATTTACACTTGTTTGCCGCACACAGATAAGAACGACTTATTCCCAGATCATTTTCTTCCTCAGCAAAGCATGCTCAGATCTTATCCGGAACATATTCCCAAAGTGTCTGTAATTATTAGGACTATTTGTCAGACTGCAGGAGCTATTCACATTTTATACAAGTTTAAAGGGGAAATATACCCACCAATATAAGCGGGTGCTGCCAGACTACATTCAGTATGAACCCCTTAATCCATTGTAGTGTCCAACAATACGTGATGATAACTTATTGATGCATTAGACAGTGCTACTGGGAACAATGTGGTTGTTGAGCCCAATGGTAGGGGTCATAGTGGTGCAATGGGTGTGCCGGGCTGTTGGGTTCAATTCTGGTTTGATCAGAGTGGGATATATGTGTATATTCCTCCATACTCCAAAAACAAAATTGGCACAGACTGGTGACTTTGGGTAAGGTCTGAGGATCAGTGTCGGATAGGGGTGTGTGAGGCCCACTGGGTGAATACTGACCTTTTACTGACTTTTGACAGGGGGAGAGAGGGCAGTGGTGGAGCAACAGGGGAAGGCAGGATCGGGTCTGGGCAGAGCTGGAACTAGGGGTAGGCAGAAAAGGCATGTACTTAAGGTGGCCATACACGATGTCACCAAATGAGCGGATCTTTCCTCGATATGCCCTAGGGCCCAACTATTGGATCATAATGGAGGCTATATGGGCAGTCAGATCACGGGACTGCATCAATGAACAGATGCTGCCGCGATCCGACTGGATTTTCGGCCAGATATCGATCGGTGAAGCCCATCTGAGGACCCCATACACAGGCCAATAAGCAGCCGACTTAGTCTGTCGGCAGCTTTTATTGGCCCGTGTATGGACACCTTTAGTGTGCAACTCAATGCACGTACCTCTTCTGTCTCCTGGCCCTAGTACGAGTCCTTGACCCCCCACCATGTGCTAGTTCTTAAGCACTCCCCTAAGTGTGTGTGTGCGAATACTTGATGGGGGACATCTTGGCTGGCTGGGTTGCCTAGGGCGTACAGCCTTCCTGGCATAGGTCTGGGTTGGCAGGGCCCACCAGGTAGAGTCCTGCGCGGGTCCATTTTTTGGGACCCGAACCCGACCCGTACCCGCATTCTTACCCGCTTGGACCCGCGACCCGAACCGTACCCGCAACCCACAACCTGCGACCCACTGACCATCAAGAATCAGGAAGTGCTGTCATCATAAACAGGAAGTGACATCATCGGAAGTAGCCGGGATCAGAAAAAAAAGGAGTAAAACAGGAAGTGCTGTCATTGTAAACCGGATGTGACATCATCAGTAGTAGAAATGCTCAGAAAAAGGAGTAAAGATCCCTATAGTGAGGATCCGCGACCTGACCCTCAACCCGCCAACCTGCAGAACCACCGGCCCGCTTCTATACCCGCACCCAGAAATTCTACGAGCAACCCGCAGGGTTTTTGCGGGTAATCCGCGGGTACCCGACCCGCTGCAGGACTCTACCACCAGGTTTTTTTCCCATTCCAATCTTGCAAGGGAGGAAATGCTGCAACTTCGACTCTGCATATGTTTGACACCACTTACCCCTTGTCGCAACACACACACACGCAAACATGTGTTTGTTTTAATGCATCAGACCCAAGTCCGCAAATGGCAGCACTTTCGCAGGAATTATGGGAACAACACTACATTATGGGTAAAAAAAAAATACTTTTTGCATCCAAAACTGCACCTTTTACACTGTACTGTGAGTAAAATGTTTTCATCTCTCCTGATACAGACACAACCCCTAATTACTGAATATCAGCCTGAGCAGATCCACGGCTCCACGTGCAGACCATGCAACCATCATCAGATGGCACAAATTGTATTAAATCCTGAGACTTCATTTTTAGGAGTGTTGTTATTAGAATGCTTTCAGTGACGGGGTTAAGCCTCGGAACGTTAATTCTGAGCATGTAACAATTTTCCTTCCTACACACCTCCTAGAATTACAGTAGGCAGCCTATCCCAAGCCTGATACCTTCCTAAAAAGGTCCACAGAATCCCTACAGACTCCATTAAAATCCAAATCTGCCATAAAAAGTCGCTGACAAACGACATGTTAAACAGGGAAAAATATAATGCAGATGTAATGGCGCAGTCACAAATAAATAAGGCAGGATTTATAGAAGGAATAAATAATCGGCACATGCTTCTGTATGGAAATCACTGCAGCATTCTGATAACAACTATTCAACGATTCAATTCTATCTCTTCCTCTTATTACTAATGAAATTTGGCTGGGTTCCCCTTTATTCTTTGGCTTTCTACTAATTCAGGGGCTATTTTCTCAGAAAATGGGAGAAGTGTAAGGGTTTTTTGCCCAAACACTACTCTAAAGAGGGCAGCCCCTAGACCGACGCACCCATGTTTTTCCATTTTTGCTATTCTTAGTAACATCTAATTGTAATTACAGAGTAGAACTAGGCCTTGGGCTATTCAGCAAAATCATTTATTATTTATTTTCCATACAAGAACCCTCTCTGGCAAATCATTTTTCTCGTCAATGCAGCTTTACCAGATGGGATATTTGGATAAACCCCACAGGATTTTTGTTCGGCTGCAGTGGAACGTCAACAGCTTAATAACATTGCTAGTCTGCAAGTATATTTACACTGCTAATATATAAAGAGGTATTTGCAACATCTGACATATACACAAATATTATTAACCATAACTATTCCTCAGCCACTTAACACTAATATCCCATATATACAGGTTATTTTCTACTGTCATTGGCACCATCTCTCCCTACTATACCTGCTATCCCACGGTCACAAGCCCTTCCCAAAGACTATTATCCCACTGCTACTATAGGCAACATATCATCCTACTATACCAAAAATATCATATTCAAAGCTAATTAAAGGATTAACTTCCCATATTTACCAATTTCAGGGGCAGATAATTAGTGGCTGGTAGTTTAAGGGCTGGTGCAGACAGGGAGATTCGGGGGGAGATACTGTCACCTGGCGATTAATCGGTGGCGACAATCTCCCCGAACTGGCTTCTCCCTGTCAACCGCCTGTTTAAAACAAAAAGCTCCAGCGCTAATACACACGCGCTGCGGCGATTTCCGGAATCGCCCGAAGTTTCCTCACAAAGCAACTTCGTGCGATTCCAGAAATTGCGCACCGCGTGTGCATTGGCGCTGGCGCTTTTTGTTTTAAACAGGCGGCAGACAGGGAGAAGGCAGTTCGGGGAGATTGTCGCCTCAATTAATCGCCAGCCGACATAATCTCCCCGAATCTCCCTGTCTGCCCCAGCCTAAGGCTGGCAGGAAGAATATCCCATCTCAGACTAGAGCACAAAATATTTTGTCCCTTGCCCAGTGAAGACATTGGCATGGTTTCCTGGAACGGCCATGGGAGTATGAGGCAATGCCAAGAAAACACAGTTGTCTTTGTGTTAGCAGCTACTGTGATCCAACCTCTGTCAGATGCCTTAGAGCTGAAGGGGACATTGCACAGCATACAAATAAGCCTAGGGGGCATTAAAACGAATGGGTCATTTTGTGACCCCATTGAGAAATAAATAAATACAGGGATATTATTTCCTTTAGTTCAAGTACATCTGGAGCTCACTAAAGACCCCTCTGCCAACACATTTATTTAAGGTTTCGTTAGCATACATTTTCAAAAAAGTTTAAATATATATTTATCATATAACAGAGTGAATTATCAGCATACATTAATAGTAACATATTATTAAGGGTTAACACACAATGGATATCAAAAGAGCCACGGCCCTAGGGCCAGGCATTCCCAGCACCCCCGCCGGACTTTCCACGGTTAATTACAATCCCAGGGGGTAAGGTTACTTCCAATTATATACAAAACAGTTTTTTAAAATCCCCAAATGCAACAACGCTCACCAATTCAGTTAAATGGCCCAGGTGCTATAAGCCCCAGACCCATCGCTTGTAGATAGGGGGAGGGAGGGTAAAAAGCTTCCCAATTCTCCTCGTAACGTTTTAATTCCGTTGTCTATCCAGTAAATATATAAACAGGTAGAATAAGATCCTTACACCTTGACCCGGGTGCAGCCGCCCCAAGTCCTTTACTAGGGGGAACTTGATCAGCAGAAAACCGTAGCAAGAAGCAGCGCACTCCTGGGTCCTCAATTATGAATCGCTGAACTCCTTTATTCAAAAGCCTTTATTGAAAACATACAATTAATTGAAAGCATCGACCAAGGTCTGACGCGTTTCGTGTTTGCACACTTACTCAAAGACCTCTACACAATGGAAGCTGAAGTCCAAGGCTGCAGGCTGAGTTATACAGTATCATACATGTATTATAAGGGACATCGTACCCCTTCGGAAACGCAGTACCGCTCGTGCTTAGCGCAGGCGACTTTTCATTATAGAGGAAGGGAAGACACGCAAAGGCAGTTTGGGAAGATTGTCGCCAAGAAGAACAGGCGATTAGTCGCCAGGCGAATCTGCCCCCGTGTCACTACCCTCAATGATAAGGATATGAAGTAACTAAGCAGACCTGTGACCATATAAAGATGAAAAGCCACAGAA
Source organism: Xenopus borealis (assembly GCA_024363595.1). Lineage (NCBI taxonomy): Eukaryota > Metazoa > Chordata > Amphibia > Anura > Pipidae > Xenopus > Xenopus borealis. The sequence continues at coordinate 7,212,501 of CM044435.1, forward strand.
CAGAGTAGCTTTAATAAATGGAAAACGGAGTTTAAAGGTGGCCATACTCAGAGAGAGAGAGAGAGAGAGAGAGAGAGATGCCTATTGAGGCGGGCGATATAGGGCTGATCCGATAGTGGGCCCTATAGCCCAACGATTGGATCAGAAAGGAGCAGATATGGGGATTGCGGGACCGCATCAACAAGCAGATCCGATGGGATTTTTAGTCCCGTCTGATCAACATCTGGCCGATTTTCGGCCAGATATTGATCAGGGAAGGGCCTCACACATGGCTTTTATTGGCCCGTGTATGGCCACCTTTAGGCCAGGACCCACTTATCTGCAATGACTTCTAACTAACCCTTTTATTTATGGCCCGTGTATGGCCACCTTTAGGCCAGGACCCACTTATCTGCAATGACTTCTAACTAACCCTTTTATTTAATTTCTCATTATAGAGGGGAGACCGTCCCACTGCATCCCTAAAGGTGGCCATAGACGCACAGATAATATCGTACGAAACGAATTTTCGTACGATATTCGGTGCGTGTATGGTGGGAAATGAGCCGACCGACATCGTCAGAGGATTAAGATATCGGTCGGCTGGTTGATCGGACTGGATGGAAAATTTTGATCGGATTCCTTTGAAAGCTCCCTGAACATCGGCCATTGTTAGTGCCGAATCGTCAGATACAAGTAGAATTCTATTGTTTCTACCTGTATATCTGACGATTCAGCTCTACACGTGTGTGTTGAAACGAACGATCTTTCTTGGAAAGATCTTTCCCGAGAAAGATCGTAATTGTTACGTCTATGGCCAGCTTTAGTGCCTTAGGTACAAGCGTTACTAAACGATTAGTGAGCAAAATACCCAAAGCCTCGGGGAAATATAAGAGACCTTATTTAAACTTCTTCTCATTCTTCTCACATGCAATTCCCCTGATTACAGGATACTTAGTGTTAGCTAATAGATACTTAGGGAAGTCCCATGCTGTTATACTTACAGCTGTTTACTTTAAATCCAGAGAAAACAAATTGGCCACTAGTGAAGCTGGGATTGTGAGGACCCTGCAGGCTGCCCATTTGCATTACACTGAGCAAGAGGTCACTAATTGTACAGCAAAAAGCTCGGCTGCTCTGATCCTCAACCCTGGGCAGCTGCATGGGTCTCTTGCCCCTGAAAATAATGGGAGTTGCCCTCTGAGCAATTAATGTGAGTCCCAGCTTTACCCATTACAGAGGGGCTCATTTATCAACACTGGGCAAATTTGCCCATGGGCAGTTACCTATAGCAACCAATCAGCGATTAGCTTTCTAAAGCCAGCTGCAAGTCGACTGATGAATGCGGCAATTTGATTGGTTGCCATAGGTTACTGCCCATGGGCAAATATGCCCAGCGTTGATAAATGACCCCCATACTGCTGCAATTAAAGTGGCACAATGTGGCATAAAGGGCCACAAAGTGAAGGCCAGGAAGACAGATTTCTCCTATTAGTTACATTGCGCAAGCAGTTAAAATAAGCAGAGTCCAATTTTATCCCTCTATTTGCTCCCACGTAACAAACCTCAGAAACAAGCTAAGGATCCCCCTCCCTCGTCCTTAAATTATTTATCCAGTTATCTGTCACAAGAGCTGAAATATGTGGAACATTGTGAAGACAAGACCCCTGAACTTGCAGCTGCCAAAAGGAATGTGTCAGCATTTCTAACTGTACAAAAGGGCCTATTTTTTTTATAAAGGGTAACTATGCCCATTATAAAGTGATAGAGTCAGAATCATATCCTCTCTCTGCCCTGGTCATTCCCTCCACATCCCTTCTTATCCCTATGGTATCCATTATGGAAGGGGGCCCTGGAATCCTGACATGCAGTGTGTTAAAGGGTCAAGAATGAAACACACAAACGCATTGCCTCAGTGACAGACACATGGGTTTCCAGGCTCCAAGAGGAATTTCGGAATGAATGACATTGCATTTTCTAAGGGACCAGGGAGCCTATTTGTTATATATATATATATATATATATATATATATATATATATATATATATATAT
>CM044435.1:7259143-7270790 GCA_024363595.1 Xenopus borealis
AAGTGGAACCATACAAAGCTAGATATGTTGCTAAAGTCAAGTAAAGGGAATCGATTACATGGAGACTTTTTCTACAACTGTGATTTTTACTTCTATATGCATTTTGATGCAAATAGCAGTAAAGTATGATTTTGTTGTTCATCAAATGGATGTGAAAACTGCCTATTTACATTCCCCAATTGATTGTGAGATTTATATGGACCAACCAGAGGGATTTGAGATCAAAACTGAAACACAGGTTAGTTCTCAAACTGAATAAATCATTGTATGGTCTGAAACAGACCAGGTAGAAATTGGAACAAAATGCACAAAATACACAAATAGATTTGTACAGAATTCAGTAGACCATTGTGTATACCTAAGGCAGTCTGGAAATGAGAGCGGAAAGGCAGACCAAGGGGCAAATTCACTAAGATCCGAAAATTCGCCAGCTTCGCTAGCGTTCGCTGCACTTCGCCAAGCAAATTTCCGCCAGCGCTACGCAAATTCACCTAAGAACGAATTTACGCTCAGGTCGGCGAATGGTAACGTAGTTGCGCTAGTGTTACTTCGCTAGGCAGAGCGCAGTTACGCTAGCGATGCCTAATTTGCATACGGCGGGAACTTTAACTTAAAATAGAAGTATATGTTACAGCCACTACATTCCACTACACAAGCCCAGGAAACCTTTAATAAATAAAATAAAGTTGTCCTATTGCCCTACATGTGCCCCTTTATAGTTGTGTTGCCATATGTTAGGAAATGTAGGGGGGAAGGAGGGTAACCCCACACAAAAAAAAAACATCTTTTTCAGACTATCACCCTACAATGGTAAAACACGCCAGCGGTTTTATTTGGGAAAAATTCTAAATTTTTTTTATTCAACATCCTATCTATTGTATTGAACTTCACCAGGTCTGACCAGGTGAAGTAAAGTCTAACGTAAGTGGTAACGTTCAGGAAAATGTTCATCTTAGTGAATTTGCGTAATTACGATCCTTGGTCAGTGCGCAACTTCGCCTGGCGTAAGGGTGCGAAGTTGCGCAAGTCTATCTACTTCGCTAGTGTAAATTCGCCAGAGCCGGTGTTAGTGAATTTCCGAAGTTACGAATTGATGTCATGCTGGCGAATTAGCGCTAGCGTTAGATGCTTCGCACAATAATGAATTTGGGCCCAAGTCGGCAGCTTATTGACCCGTGTGTGGGGCCCTCCGATGGGCTTCCACGATTGAAATCTGGCTAAAAAAGTAGGGCAGATGTTGGTCGGGCAGGGTAAAAAATACAGTTGAATCGCGGCCACATTGCAGTCCCACAATCCGACTGCCCATATTGCCTCCATTCTGATCTGATCATTAGCCAGATATCACCCACCTCAATGTGGGCATATCGGAGAGATATCCATCGTTTGGCGACATCACCAAATGAGCAGATCTCCCAGTGTATGGCCACCTTTATACTATTGATACTGGTTGCTGCCAGTAATGAAACACTACTCAGTGATGTGAAAACAATGCTCACTACAAGGTTCAAAATTAAAGATCTTAGGAAGTTCAAATATTTTCTAGGTACCAATTTTGAACAAAACAGTGAAGTGATACAAATGAATCAAAAGAAATATATATCAAAGATACTTGAACAATTTGGTATGTCAGATTGTAAACCGAGATTTGTGGGCAAAAACTGGAGTTTAATGACAACAGTGATCCTACAGATCCTAAAACGTATCGGGAGTTTTTAGGCATTTTAATTTACGTGATGACATGTCCAAGATCAGATTTAAACTGTCTCAACAATTTTCAGAGCCAAATGAACAACATTGGACTATTGCTAAACATGTGATGAGATACTTGAAAGGTACTATTGCTTTTGAGTTAAGCTACAGAAAATGTAAGGAGAACTTAAATCTTAGGGATATAGTGATGCTAGTCTCAGACTTAATGACAGGAAAAAGTTCAACAGGATATTGCTTTAGTCTATCCATGAACGGTGAACTGGTTGCGACCATGCGGAAGAGTTTATACATTGTGCAGTTACTCAAAGAAATGGACAATGAACATCAATATGAGACGGTAACATTTTTTGCAGATAATCAAGGTGAGTGTTTCTTCTGTGTACAGTTTCCTCTCAAAATGTGACAGCGACCTTAAATTATTAGATCCACTGGGGCAGAGACTGATGGGAATTATGTACATTCCATGTAAAGTGCTGTGTAACATGGACTGGACCATTCATCCTCCAGAAACATGATAGCAGGTTGCCAGGCACCACGGCAGAAATAACTAAGCACCCTAATGCTAACTCTATCCTATTTCTACGTTCATGGGAGAATGACATTCTGCTTTCACTAGTAAATCATAGCAACCAGTATTGGTCAAACTACCTTGGGATATGGTGTGTAACTAAAAAAGGTTAGCATAGCAGTATGGCAGTGTCAAACTGGGGGGGGGGCAGTGGCTTAACTACTCCCTGGTGGGCCCCGGTACAGGATGGGCACCTGGGCCCCCCAGTTGGGCCCTTACCTTATAAATCGCATGCTGGAGTATTGATGGCATGTGTGCTGTAAAATTTCCCCCCTAGATAACCGCCTGCCATAGCTATTTTCTTGGCTCCAATGGGCCCCAAGGGGGTTGGGGCCCTGGTGCAATTGCACCCTCTGCACCCCTGGTAGTTACGCCACTGGGGGGGGGCACTGGGGCTGTTGCCACAGGGCCCTCCACACACCCCACTCCCCCACCACATTCACATTGCACCCTCCACCACCACCCCCCGTCTAAGTCGCACCACAAGGTGGTTCAAGGGGGGCTTTGATACAGACTTTGCACCTCAACTAGTAAGGCTACTAACCAATCACACTGGACTATTTACTGATCTGTTGTCTGACTGCAAAGCTCTGGCTACTATGGGTCAATAGACCTGTTTAAACTTTCTAATTTTGTTTGATTTGGAGATTTTTCTTATTTGAGAACTCTCTTCTCAGAGCAGCTGGCCGTGGTGCGCCATGGGTAATCATTATTAATCAGCCAGGGTTCTCAGTGGAAGATACATATTATGTTTCAAATCTTTAAAATGTTGGAGAATGCTTATCTTTATAGAAGGATTATGTACCCTTCAAAAACATCTAAGTAGTTAAGTCGTCTGAACATCTTTCATCTTAAAGTGAAAAGTTGGGTTTTGCGATCAGGGAGTATTGCACAGCTGGAGGACGCATGTTGGGTACCCTTGTATTAAAATGATTTATATTTATAAAATTTGCACACAGGAATCCTCTTCTAACACCACAGATCCGCTACTCGGGGCTCTAACCTTTCCTTAGAGGCCAGAGACTCAGATCCATCTTTATCCAAGCCGTGATTCATTCACCGGAATGAGCACATTGGATTCATGAGCTAAAATTATTCCCATTATTGCCGGGATCATAGCTCAATAAAATACAGATCTCAGTCTGTCATCGCTATTTTTAAAATACTGGGAAATGAATATGGAGAAATCTGAAACTAACATTTTTATTGGTTAACAAATCAAGTAAACATAAATATGATGGTAAACTTTATATTAACTCAACGGTACAATAGAATTAAAACATGAATTCTTGACTAAGTCCTTCTTGACTTAATATATTTATTTAGGCTAATTTGTAATAGTGCCCAAAAACGTTTTCTTAGATTGGATGCATGTCCAGCTATTTGCTGCTACAAGATGAGCATATTGTATACACGTGCAGTTGTTGGGTATCTGCATTCTTCTGCCATAGACTACTTCATGTCTGCTTCTGACATTATGAAGTCCATGGTGGCACTCTCATATTTGCCTACTCCTGCCATAGGCTCCTTCAGGTCTAATTCTGAACTTATGAAGTCCATGATGGCCTTCTCTTATTTGCCTATTCCTTCCATAGGCTCCTTCAGGTCTAATTCTGACCTTATGAAGTCCCTGATGGCCTTCTGTTATTTGCCTATTCCTGCCATAGGCTCCTTCAGGTCTAATTCTGACCTTATGAAGTACATGATGGTCTTCTCTTTTTTGCCTGCTACTGACATAGGCTCCTTCAGGTCTAATTCTGACCTTATGAAGTCCATGATGGCCTTCTCTTATGTGCCTATTCCTGCCATACGTAGGTTCCTTCAGGTCTAATTCTGACCTTATGAAGTCCATGATGGCCTTCTCTTATGTGCCTATTACTGCCATATGTAGGTTCCTTCAGGTCTAATTCTGACCTTATGAAGTCCATGATGGCCTTCTCTTATTTGCCTATTCCTGTCATATGTAGGTTCCTTCAGGTCTAATTCAGACCTTATGAAGTCCATAATGGCCTTCTCTTATGTGCCTATTCCTGCCATAGGCTCCTTCAGGTCTAATCCTGACCTTATGAAGTCCATGATGGCCTTCTCTTATGTGCCTATTCCTGCCATATGTAGGTTTCTTCAGGTCTAATTCTGACCTTATGAAGTCCATGATGGCACTCTTTTTTTTTGCCTGCTCCTGACATAGGCTCCCTGATTTCGACCTTATGAAGTCCATGATGGCACAGTTTTATAAGCTCTGCCATATACTGCTTTACATCTGATTCTGACCTTCAATGCTTATGAATGCGTATGAATGCCAATACTTATGAAAGCATTGTGTATATATGTATATATATATATATATATATATATATATATATATATATATATATATATATATATATATATATATATATATATATATATATATATATATATATATATATATATACTTGGAGAGATATGAATGCTCAGAGGGCTGGTTTCATTGATATCTGAAGCATCTGCAGCAATGGCATTTCAGCAGAATTTTTCTTCTAGTTCTAATGACGTACACCACTATGCAGAATGTTTGACTAAATATCAGTTTTTAAAGAGGTATAAACCCACCATTGCACTCCCCAATGTAAGTACAAGAGCAGAAGTGCCAAGGTAGGTGAATAAAAAAATGAAGTCAGCACCAAAATCAATGCAATAATCATGTATTTAATATCTTTAAAGTCCTAATGTCACCAATGCTAATTTTTTGATAGTAGGTCCAAGTATTTTATTTCTGTGTGCCTTTTACTTGAACCCAATTGCTTTATGAATGCCTATATCCTGATGCTAAGCTGTCTTGGCCTCACCTGTACTATACTTGAGCTTAGCTTAACCCTTTACCATTTCAGCAATAACTACCTTGTCTGCCCTGTCTAGCTTTGTCTGGCTTGTTTGTTCTACTAACCTACAGTGCCAACCAGAAACTCATTTTTAAGTAAGGTTTTTGTCCCCATTTTTCAGTAGAGTCAATCTGCTACTGCCTCACACCCAAAGGCCTTTGTGGCCTTTCTCAATGGTGTAATTACTGGTAGGGGCACCTTGGCATGCACCCCCTTTGTGTCTGCCGAAGCTGGAATAAATCTTGTCATGGAGGAAGGGAGATTTTTTGGTGTAATTTGTAAGGGGGCTCAGCGGGGGGCTTGGGTACATATCCTGCACCTAGACCCACCGGTGACTAATTACGCCACTAGTTTTTCTATATTTCTATATTCTGTGCTCAGAGCTAGAACAAAACTGCTGTTGGGAGATCCAACTGGGATTACAGGGGTCTACCTCCCAACTATCCCTTATTTCATGGGATGGTCCTGATTTTGACAGCTCAATTACAGTCCTGGATTGTTACTGAAATGTCCCGAGTTTCTCTTTGATCTCTTGCACTGAACTGAAAAAGTGCACATTGTTACAATTTAAGAAAAGCAATTTAAGATAAGCAAAGAAACAACTGTAACCATTTAAGATAAGCAGGTCTCTTGGGGAAACGGTGACTTGCAGCTTAAAGGGCAATTCACCTTCCTCTCATTTTGGACACAGGCATCCGTTTTTGGACACCGCACACGGTGTCAAAAAAAGGCCGCCCGAGTCCAAAAACAAACGCCCGAGTCCAAAACTAAACACTGGTGAATTTTCACCAGGCAAATTTTTCCTGGCGTTTCGTGAATTCATTCGCCAGGGGCGGATCGCGGCAATTCACTGCGACTTTGCCTCAGGCAACTAATTCGGCCATTACTATTTCCGATACCTGGAAATAGCTAGAATCTGAAAACACACCATATAAAACCTGTCAAGGTCATGTAGGAGTCAGTGGTAGAGGTCATTTGAACCATTTGAAGATATTTATAGCCATAATGATGTTCAAGTTTGTTTGGAGGTATTTGCCCGAAAACATGAATGATTCAAGCAATTCGAGTTTTTTTTTTTTGCCAGAAACTTGATTGTTTCATGTTTTTTGGTTTTGCAACTTGAACATAGAGAATCGAGTTTTCTCTGTGGCCCATCAGGAGCTTCCCTGGTATCTAGGTGGGCTAGTCAGACAATGGGGAGATCCTCTTGCATCAGCTGGGCTGCTGGCCCAGGAGAATTTGGAAAAGTTTTTTGCCCAACCCAATAGTTGCTGGACTACGGCTCCCATCATGCCTTGACCCCTGATAATGCTGGTTGTGTTGGTTGAGTTGTGGTCCAGCAACTCTGCTTTGGAAAGTTTATGTTCACTTTAACTACACAGGCACGGCTTGGACATCACTTTTACACAATATAGTTTATCGCTTTGTCTATAATATACCTTATTGTTTTTCAGAAGAAGGGCCCAACAAATTACACATATATAGCTATTCAACGAAATGACAGCCAAATGATTTTCCGCATCTTTGCAATAGTTCCATTACTTGCATTGATTTTTTAGCGCAACCATGTAATTTCGCCTTTCGGATATAGTTGATTGTAGGAGCCCCAGCATTCTGAGCCCAGTGTCGGCTTTATAATTGAATGTAGCGTTGCAATTTTACATTTTTGTTCACTCTCATTTGCAGAAGATATATGAGCCGAAAATGTTTTAAAGGGAAAGAAAACCTTCCATACAAGGTTGACGCAGAGTTATGCGGTGTAATTTGCTCCCCCTCTGCAAACAGCACAACTGCCACCCCTGCAGTGCCAAATCTTTATTTCTTCATTTTACCATTTTATATATTTCTTTACATGAGACCTTAAAGCCCTTAATCACACAGCAACCTTGGCTGCTGGAGCATCTGCCGTTTCACAGTAAAATCTGAGAATTTTACAAAAGTGTTTAAAGTCCTTTATTGCCTCTGAGCTTCTTCATATGTTCATAGAAGATCATGTTGCGCTCACTGTTCCGCAGGTGTTTCCTGATTGGTTTAGTAGCCGCCACCTCGTTTTTTTTTTCTCCTGCAAAAGAGATTTCCTTTTTGTCATATTTCAGATCAGGAGGGCTTCTGAATCTCTCCTTATTTCAGTTTCTAAACATGTCCACTAACATATCGGTGATGTAAAAGTATGAGTATTATGGGCTGGCTCTGACTCATTGCAGCCTGCTTTCAGAAGAGCAGTTGACTTGACCCTGAATGTGGCAGGACCCCTTCATGGGAATAGATAAGACCACTGCTATAGCTGAGCACAGAATTAGCTACATAGTACAGCCCCACCAGTGTTATTCTAAAGCTAAGTAAGCTATTAAAATTCCATGAAGCTTAGCAATATCTATGTAATATTCACCCTTGCTGACCAATATTTCGGCTATTATGGCTAGAGGAAGAGAGAATATATGGCAGAAGATACATGGAGGAATATGAGCAGAGCCCTCATTTTCCTCCTGCATTTTTGAGTATTGGTATTTAATATCTATATTTCATGAATATGTTTTACTATACAGTGCCAGACATGAATGTGTGGCCACTTCACAGGCCACAAAAGCCCAGGTCCAGGGTAGTAAGAGTCTAGGATGTCATTGCCCTGCCCCCAAACTCACTATCCAATACCTTAACATCATTGGCCCACACACTTTGGGTGGAAAAGGTGCAAACCAGGGACATAGGAAAAAAGGAGCTGGGCTGGTCCTTATGGGCTCCCTTACCCATACCCGCTCACTCGAGGTGCTGCTCACTGTTTACCTACCAACATTTGTAAAATTGAATGAGGGATAAAAAGATTTTTTTTTCACTCCCATTTTATGGTCACATTATCGAAATACCACATACATTTTACAGAATTGGACAGGTTATAGAAAGATTGAATACATTCCTCAGCATCCGCGTTTCAGCCTGTAATGCCGCCTGAGGCATTCGGAATGCTGCATTCCACCCCCCCCACACACACACACCTGGCGCACTTACCCTGCAATCGCGCATCGTTAGAGCAGTGAGCAAAATAACGCTGTCTGTAAAGTTACCAGGAGCGTCTTTTTACTGCCCCTGGTAACTTCGGTGGAGATGCCGCCTGAGGCAAGGTGTCTGAAATAAGGAAAATTGTGCAGGATTCCTGTGATTGACAATCGCCAATAGCTGCGCCAATGCTCCGCCCATGGATGTCACGGATCCGCCCACTGATGTCACATGCCCACCCACTGGCGTCACAGGCCCGTCCGCCTGCCCAGTCTCAGCCATCCGGAAAGGTGGCAACCCTAGAAACGCCCCTGCTGTAATAACAAATAAAACCCCTCAGGAGGGTTTTAGGGTCAGGTTTTATTTATTACGGTTTTGCTAATGAAGGTGAATTGCCCTTTAGGGTAGGGGCAGAAGAGCAGACACTTCTGCAGGGCGACAATCTCCCCGAACTGCATTCTTCCTGCCTTCCACCTGCTGGAATGAACGCTGTGCACTCGCAGCACTTCCATTTCCGAAATCACTAAAAGTTTCCTCGTGAGGCAACTTCGGGCGATTTCGGAAATCGAAGCTCCGCAAGTGGATTGCACTGGCATTTTCTCATTCAAGCAAGCAGAACGGCAGGAAGAAGGAAGTTCGGGGAAATTGTGGCCCCATAGAAGAGGCGATTAGTCACCAGGCGACTTAATCTCCCTGAATCTGCCCCATACCGTTAAAATGCAGCTGCCGCTTATTCTGGTGTCTCTGCCAAAAGCCTCTTCTTTAATTAAGTTTAAGAAACTTTGTATTTGTATTCATTTCAGTAACAATCCAGGATTGAGGGTTGAGTTGTCAAAATCTGGACTGTTCCGCGAAACAGAGACAGTTGGGAGTAGGGTTGCCACCTGTCCGGTTTTGACCCGGACAGCCCGGTATTTTGAAGGGCTGCCCGGGTCAATGCTTCCTGCCCAGTTTTCCAAATAAGGAAAACCGGGCGGGATTAGCTTGATTGACGCCGCCATCGGCCAATCGGCGATTGTGTCGTCATAGCTCCTCCCCGTGACATCACGGGTCCGTCCCCTGACATCACGGGCCCGCCCCCCTGTCCGGCTTCCGCCACAGGGAAAGGTGGCAACCCTAGTTGGGAGGTATGTCACTGTCTTCCCCAATTGGACCCAATTGCAGTCAAAATAACAAAAAACAAGGTACGTGCAAAGAGGGGACTGGCGGAGGGGGGTTGCAGCTGGAACATGGGCTGGGAAGGGGGGATGTGGCAAAAGTGAGGTGCCTTGGGGGTGTGAGGGTCCCTGAGATGACAACACTAGTGGGTCCCATAACTACAGTCCAACGCTGGTGCAAAGTGTAGGTGGTATGGTCACATCTGGGTGGGAGAATGGGTGGGAGATTCAGATAGCTGTCAATATCTGCTGCCTGCACATTCCCAAGTACTGCCACCTGGGTGTGATAGCAGGGAAGGTGAATGTGTATGGATGGAAGGAGGATAGCACTGCCAGGGACCTCAGTAAAAATATTTAGGCGTCCCCTCCACTAAGAGCTTGATGCTGGTTCCACCATATACACATGGGGCCTTACTGGGTCCCACTGCAGCCCTTTACACCACTGGTTTCTATGATCCTAGTAGTTACTACTGACCATTGGTAACAATGAAAAATCCGCTAACAGATGAGCAGCAATATTTTTCTGCAGTTGGAACTGTATTTTGTGCAGAGCAATGAATCCAGAGAATCTGACTCAGAGTAAGGCTGATATAAAGCAGGTCTGGCTCTGCTGAAATTTAGATTTACAATTGTTTTAATCCTCGGAGGGGGAACTTTCAATATATCCTGACAGTAAAGCACAATCGCTCAAAGCTTTGTTTGCCATGTTCATTTAGCTTTACAGGTTGATTGTTGTCAGAGGAGCACTAACTCCCAAGGCCGGGCTGCTCATGTAAGTGTGAGGGCTCTGGACCCATAGCAGGTTCATGTAAATGTTACAGCAGTTTAATGGGATGTGTCATATCGGTAACTGCCGGTGCAGCTTTTCAGCAGGTCATGGGTACATATTTCCTGTGGAAGAGCTGGGGGACAACAGTAAAAGTTTATTTTTAAAAATATTTTGTCCTTGAGGATGATATCACATAGGGGCAGAAACATTACATTTCCTTTTAGGTTTCTGTGCACTTCAACGGGATTCCACTGGCACAGGTTGTTCTTGAACATTGCTATTTGTCAGGGTACCTGCCGATTCGCCGCCGCGTCGGAATTGGAGCAGGCGCACCGGCGTCAACTTGCGCGCGTCAAGACGCCGGCTCGCGCCGGAGCGTCGGCGTGCGCGCGCATCCAAGCGCGCGTCGTGACGCTGGCGTGCGTTTTGGCGCCAATCTGGGCCTACTTAAGGAGAATCAGAAGCTGTAGTCTTTGCCCAATTATAGGTTCTACTTCTGTGTTCCTGGGTGCGCTTATTGGATTATATTCTTGTTATTGACCTCCTGCCTGAACTCTTGACTTTGATACTTGCTGCCTGAACCGACCTCTTGCCTGGAATCTGACTTCGCCTCTGCCTCATCCTTCTGTTACCACGAACTTGTACTTCCTCCTTGGTCCACACTTCTACATCCGCCTGCGGGCCCTGACACTATTTAAAGGAATATCTGCCTGGCTGTTCACCTTCTCTATACTGCTGGTTCTGACTCCTAAAATCAGCTCATTAGAGGTAGAGATGGAAAATCCTGTGGGTTTTCATAACACTACAATTACCCTTATACTGGATTGGCACATCTTTCCTTTTTCACCTTGAATAACCCTTCTGTTCAGATACAGATTTGGCTCATCCCTAATTCCTGGCCGGTGAACCAGCAAACTTCATAGTACCCAAAGTTGGACTGGGTCTTCCAGAACCCACTGTAGACACCCAGGACCATATCTTACTGTTAGATACAGTGGAAAAATTTAAAGGGCCTGATTGGAATTCTATTAGACTAGGGCCCTCAGTGCCTGGGGTCACTGGGAGATCCTCCATTACTCTGGCAGGTCAGAGTAATCCCTGCTATTGGCTCCTTGCACCAATTGACACACATTGATCCTGTGTGTAACCAACCAGACCAAAATACAGCAACCTAAGACCAGATGCGTAGCAAGAAAGTTTCCATTTGCTACAAACCTTAAATTATTTAATTTAAGGGCTAATTCTATTAAATGTATTTAGTAAGAAGCCAGGTGATTTTATAGGGTATAGAATTCCCATAGGAAGGTAGCTTAACTTCTATTTCCATGCAGTTTTGATTTCCTATTTTCCCATTCAATAAATTTATTCTATAAAGACATGCGTTTATACTCCAGCTTTCGCAGGCTACATAGCTATACAGTGTTGCTGCTGCTGTACAGAGCCATCTGCTGGCTGAAAGTGGTATTGCAATAAGTGCTGCTGGAGGGACTCATGGCTTCATTCCCCTACCAGTGTGTCATTTCTCTTGTTGGGTTAACCCTTTCACTGCCAGCCATTTTGTCCAAAACGGAACATCTACTGCCAAGCA
>CM044435.1:7291422-7302417 GCA_024363595.1 Xenopus borealis
TAACCAGTGGGTGTGACCTATTTACACATAAAGGTTTTGAGATTAAAGCTGCTTGTTAAGGAACACAAGAACATAGATCTTGGGCCAATTGTTAAACATAAAACTGTTGTGACTAATGAAATATTCTTCTGTTATATCAATGCTTTATGTAGAATACCTTTTGGGTTCTGTTCATGGTCCACTTCTTTTTAACCTCTTTATTAAGGATCTGAAATTGGCTCTGCAAGTGTTGTCCTAGTGTTTGGAAAAGACAAAACATTATGCAATAAGCTCCCAACAGTAATGGACTTTATATATAGAGAGAGAGAGAGAGAGAGAGAGAGAGAGAGAGAGATTGACAGAGATTATAAGGAGAGAGCTGTGACAACAAAAAGGAGAAGGAAGATACTAGTTTCATATTGAAGATTATGGAGCCCAGGGAAAAATATCAGCTTATGGGCCAGATGTTCTGTGCACTATAAATTTCCTTCAACTGCAACCAAATAAGTGCAGCTTGGTAACACTGCCATAAGATGTTAATGTTGGCATCTTGGTCTACCCATACCATTTTACCATACAGATCATCCTAACCTTCTATCTCCATCGTACCCTACTGACTTTCATTATTTTGACCAGTAGGTGGTAGTAAAAAGTATTTTACATACAATTTTAGCTTACTTACCCTATCTTACACTAATGGCTATAACTATATTGACCTACTGTTGCCCTACTGGTACCATCTTGACCTGCTGTCACTATCTTGCCCAACTGTCACTGTCCTGACTTACTGTTGCCCTTTGGTGTCCATCTTGGCATACTTTCACTATCTTGCCCAATGTCTGCAATTTTATTGATTTACTGTTGCTCTACTGCCACTTACTGCGATGTGTTCTTAGACTATCTGTAGCATTATCATAAACAATTACTGCTGGCATCTTGAGATACTGGTGCCATTTTGCCCTACTTTTACTATCTTGTTCTGCAGTCATTATTTTGCCCTACTGTGTCCTTCTTAATCTGCTGTCACCATCTTACTATACTGTCTCTCTTTTGTCCTACATGTCTCCATCCCCTCTGTCTTTATCTTCTCCTGCTATACCTACTGTCCCTCACGTTTCCTGTTACTAATCCTGCTTGATGAGGCTCATCTCATTAACTGATTATTTTGGGCAGCCTACAGACCTACTTGCATTTAATATACACTAAAAATAATACTTGTTAAAGGCTTTGAGCAACTCTTCAATATATTATGGCCAACTGGTATTTGTTATTAGTAATATTAATGATCACCATCAGTTACAACCCAGTATCCAACTTCCTGTGCCACCAGCTTCAAATATCAGTAAATTCTTGCTATTCAAAAACCTAATAACTTTTTTTTATATAAAAGTCTTACTAAAATTCTCATCTTGGTTTCTCTAAAAGTGACTACAACTTTGAGAGAAACTTAGTTGCAATTTGGCTACATGCTACCATTAGAACTTCTGTCAAAAGAAATATTGGAATTAAATATATGTTGCCAACATTGCTGATACAGGTGCCACTACATCATGCAAGTACAATCTTGACCATGCTAACTACATTGTGGCAGCAGTTTAGGGAAGACTCTTTCCTTTTTTAGAACAATAATACCCCATGCACAATGTGAGATCCATACAGAATGGGTTTGCAGAGATGGGACTGGAAGAAATTGACTGGCATGCACTGAGCCTGGACCTCAACCCAAACCAACCAAACTCCTGTGGGGTGAATTTAAATGCCTACGTGAGCTACTCTTGATCCCTAACATCAGTGCTCAACCTTATGAATGGAATACTTCCCAATACTTATGAATATGAAGCAAATCCCACCAACAATGTTCCAGCATCTGGTGGAAAGCCTTCCCAGAAGACCAGAGTCTGTCATAGCAACAAAGGAAGGGCTAACTTCTCATTAATCCTCTGGGTTTTGGAATGTGATGTTGGTGTCTACGTATTTAATATATCTGGATGCAACTCCATAATTATAGTCCTTGAACAAGCTATTGCCATGTATCTTTACTGAGCAAGAGCATGTAATATATATACCTATATATATTGTAAGGCCCAGGATGGGCCTTAAAATGTTTTTAGTGATGATTTATTGGATAAAAGCTACATCAGTGTCCCCAAGCCACTACATGGGGTGCTGAATACAGAATAAATAAGACAGCAGCTAGGGTTTTAGTACAGAGTTACAATAATTTACAGACCTGGTACAGGGGGAACCATCTCTTTCATTCTCAAAGCTTTGTAGTGTAAATATAATATCCACCATAAAATAAAAGTAATTTGTGTGGAATACAATAATGACTCAAAATGAGAAAATACAGATTCTTACCACATGGAAAATGACTTATTAGAGAACATGGTTCCTTCAGCTTGTAAACGATTTATGATAACACATAACTGTATTTAAGTATTACATCTCAGTGGGGAGTTTTACTTTACCTGACCATTTAATATCCCTCTGGGGTAACGCAGGGCATCATGCCAGTGGCTATATGCAACAGCTAAAGCAGAGGAAGCTAATGCTTGGCCTATACGCTTTTCAATTTTTATTGGTAATTTATACCATATTGCGATTGGTTGTGGCTTTTCGCTATCAAACAAATCTGACCTGGCAATTTCTCATGTCAACACACTGAAATATAGTTACATAGTTATATAACTTAGAAGCAACAGTTATTTATAGAGGAATTAAACCTTTCTTAACAGTGATGATCAGCCCAAATGTTGCTGAACCACACCACTCAGCATAGTCCACTATTGCAGGCTGAAAGCTGTAGTCCATCAACATTAGGGGATGTATTAAAGCAGTACTGTTCAATAAAAATATATAAATAATAAAATCAACTCTCTAGGGCCAGTTGTAAATATGGCTCCAGGTACTTGCATTCCTGCATTCGAAATAGGAAGCACTAAACAAATCTGTCCATCCTCACCCTTTTTTATTCCAGTGTAATGCAATGACCCAAAAGTGGCACTATTATCTCTGTATGTAAGATAAGGGCAAGATGACTGACTTAGTCCTGGGGATCAGCATTTTTATTGGATAATTTTCTTGTCATTTTTTGTCAAGGGCAGAGGGGAGCAGTTTTACATTTGGATGTATGAAACTTCTTGGCCTAAAGACCTTTCACTAGTGATGATTGTAATGTATTCATCAGAACAGGACAGCCATCACTATCTTTCATTAATTGGAGTCATTGAGCTGGGGGGCTTCTGGAGTAAAGAAGCTTTTCTCTTGCTAAAATGAAACCTGAAAATGAAACCCCATGAAAATTCTGCACAGAGCACAGAAAGTGTGCTGTCCCAGTAGTTAAAACATTGTTATATTAAAATATAAATGTTTAGTGTTTATAAACTTACCCATTAGTCCACCAACCACCCTCCCACCGCCTGAACCTGATGTCCGGTTTCCTTTTGTAGATGCAATTGTTGCACATTTACAGCATTTTGCGACAGGCAATGGTACAAAAAAATTATGTTCACCCCACAAAACCATATATTTTTGGAAAGCACACCTGCCGAATAAAAATTTGCTAAAGCTATCTTTCTACTCCAAAGTCGCCTTCTGTGAATTTAGCACCCTGACTGCATGTAATGTGCCATTAGACCCCCTAACAGTACAAAGACCCCAACAAAGCCATATATTTTTGGAAAAAAAACATTCTTCAAAAACAATTTGCTAAAACTTTCTACTCCAAATTTACATACTGCAGTGGTTTTTATGATATTTCTGAAAATCACAGAAAAATATTGCAGTTGGTCCCATTTATCTCACCCAATTTCTTAAATACAATTGGAAAACACCCTAAATATTGATGCCAAGGGTCTACTGAACAGTTTGATGCCCAATATACAGAAATAACAAGAGGGAAACGTAGAAAATGAAGAGCTAAAAAAAAAAAACCTGTGTGTTTGTGTATGCATGTTTGTACAGCTCTAAAAAGTGTATAAATGTGTGTATGTGAGTGTATAAATATGTACGAAAGTGTGAAAAATAAAAGTCAGAAAAGCAAAAAAAATACTTTTTCTAATATGTGTACTGTGTATACAGTATGTAAAGGCTTGTGTATATGTGTAAATGTGTAATAAAAGGGGACACATACCGACTCTACATAAAAGGGAGTCCTTATCAGGATCGCAGAGTCCATTCAGCAGGAAGTGCGTGGGTGGCCCTGGAACATGCGAAGTCCGGGTCCTGCTACAAGGAAGTTGTTGCTGCGTCTGTGTTGCTTCAGTGCCATTATGGAGATGGGGATTGCCGATCTACTGCAGGTACAGTACGCTCGTTAACTATGCGATTCGCTCATCTCCGCATTCAGATTTTATGGTGCGTGGAGAGAGAGCGCTATTTTACTAAAGAAAGTAGCTCCTACATTCTTGGCACTTACAGCCTTTTTTTATATAAAGTAGGACTATGTTCTTGGCCGGCAAAGGGTTAAAGGGCAAGGAAAGGCAAACAAATAAAATCCAATTTTTACTTTGTTTAATGAAAAAGAAATTTATCTCCAATATACTTTAATTTAAAAATGTGTACCGTTTTTATAAGAAACCTGACTGTATGCAGTGAAATTCTCCCTTCATTTAGTGCTGTGGATAGGAATTGTCAGACGGTCCCTAACTTCTGGAAGGGAAACAATCATACTTATAAACAGCAGGGGGAGCCCCTGCCTTACTTACCAGCCATACAGAACTCAAGCAGCTTTGTTTTAAGATCATTTATGACGATCCCTAAGAAGCCCAGATCACACTGAGCATGTGCAGTGCCAGTGTCAGACAAAGATGTATAACAAAGTTACAAGAGGACAGCCCCCTGTGGCCAACTTTGAAAGCATAAATCATTTGTTTGATTAGGCTTGTGGTGCAGTAAGTTCATGTTTATGTTTAGTATACAAAATACACCATTTCTAGCCTTATTCTAATTTAGATTTTCCTTGCCCTTTAATAATGAGATTGTGGGTTTTGCGAAAGGTATTTATTAAAATGCAGTGCACAAAAGAAGCATGGCTCTCTGAATGAACAGCTCAGTCTCTGCTTCCTGTGGAACTGGCCCCACCTATGTGCTTCTTTTTCTATGACAAACTTTGTTAACATCAACAACTGTCAACACATCCTTCCCTTTCTAACATTTTAAAATCAACAACAAACCATTAATAGTTGTAACTTAGTACAGGTGATTTGCTATAATTATTAATTATACAGTAACTATTACTTTGGCAACTGACTGTCACTTTATCACTGTTCAGCTAGTCTTGATGGTTTTTTTTTTTATAACACGATCTTAACGTGTTTGCACACAATGAGTAAGTGTTTGTGCCTGGTTATTTCAGTTGTATTTTGTGTATTAACTGTGGCATGATCTGAGTTTCATGTTCCTTGGATGGGTTCAGTATCTCTCAGAAAAGATTCTGATGTGTCCATCTAGTTGTCCTCACTGTTATCTGCTGACAACTGCCTACTTCCAGTGGCATTTTTTCCTTGATTGTCCTCTGGCCAGTAAGTATCCACTGGTAGATGCTGCTCCATGTGAATCAAATCCTGGTCTTGTGGCTCCTTTTATTTAAATGCATTCCATTTTGCCATAATTTTTTCCATCACTTGTTTTAACCTCATAAGAACAAGGTGAATCTAGGCAGAGCAGTTGTGCTTTTTCATACCAGGTAGATCTGTTCCAAAATCATCTCCAATGTCTAAATGTTCAAGTGTTTTTGTCTTCATTTTTTTTTTTGTCTCTCACATGTTTTGTTTATGTTGTCTGTACCATTTTATGCAGATTCTTATCATTATGGTAGCACAAGCTTCAATGCAGTTAATTTTGTCTGTATTTGTCTTGCAAGGAATAACTCTGTTGGAGATTTGTCTCCTTCCAGGGCAGTTGCTCTGTAGTTTGAGTGCCACTTCTGAGCCCCTGACCTGAATGGACAGCTGTTTTCTAATCTTTACCCCACACTCTGCAAGTCCATTACTCTGCAGGAATTTTGAGCTTGAAGTTATGTGCTTGAATCCAAACTCTTCTGTGAATCTTACAAAATCTTTTCCTATAAAATAAGAACCATTATCTATTGTTACTTCTCTTGGTATTCCATGCAGAAGTGTGTTGTAAGTATTTTGCATACCTCAAATGATGTGCAATGTTTTTTAATTTGGAACAGAAGGAAGAAGGAGTGCCTTGTTCTTTTGCGAGGACGCAGAAAGTGGCAAAGACCGACTCCTAATCTACAGGTAGAAGACATTGTTATACTAAAAGACCAACAAGCCCAATGGATTGATTGGCCAATGGGATTTATCACAAATTGCCTTCCTAGTGAAGATGGCAAGGTACACAAAATGGAAGTGAGAATTGGTAAGGATGGTGTACTGAACTGATCTTACCCTTTGGGAATTGATCTCTTATTTGCTTCATCAACACATGAAACAAGAGACTCCCCAAATTTTCCACTGGAGAACCTACAAGGGACATTGTTGTATTGAAATGCAATGTTGTTGCATTGCATATTTGGTTTTTTTTTCTTCTGTTTTTCAGATCTCAAGCACAACTGCACGATTGTTTATCTTGCATTTTCATGACCTCTTGTATGTCACGGTCGGCACCCAAATACCAGAACAAGTGCCAAGCACCCTAGTCTCGGCTCGTGCTTCACCAGTAGTGTGACCGCCTTTGACTTCGGGAGGAGCCCTCAGCTACTCAGATGCCACCTGGACTTAAACGAGAGGTACAGAGCAGGAGTTCTGGCTAGCAATGGGGCACGACTGTAGATAAAGTCAGTTAGATCACGGTACAGACAGGAGTTAGGCAGATACGAGGTTAACAGGCTGGATCGAGGCAGGTAGACAGCAAGGAACGTCAGGCAGGCGAGGGTCAAAACCGGGTGATCAATCAGATAAGGATGAGACAGAATCAAAGTCAATAACAGGCAGGAGTCAAACCAGGGAGACAATCGAAGGGTTAATCAGAATCACAGTCGGTTTCAGGCAAGGGTCAGGTTCCAGAAGTCAGATTAGTCAAAACAGCCAAGCAGGGTCAAACACGGATAGTCAGGAACAGAGGCTTTGAAACACAGTACAAGGCACCAGGAATGAAACCTATCACGGGCCACAAACAATTCCCAACAACCCCTTTAAATACCCCTTGAATTTTTTTAATTTGGCGCCATTGCGCGCTGATGTCATCACGTCAGCGCGCCTGCGCCTTTAAATAATTGCGGAAGTGTGCCCCGCGCGCCTAGAGGAAGCCGGCGCCGGAGGGGAAAGATGCGGCGGGAATCCCCGCCGAGGGGGCGGCAGGCGTCCCTGCTGTTCCCCCCACTAGACCACCAGGGTAAGTTCCTTACATTGTATTTGTCTATTTGTATTTTGTGGTCACAGCCTCATTGCACCAACGCCTAATGGTTTTAAAAATGAGTGGTGAGCATAACTTTTCCTTGTTTGTTATAGTTTATATAGGAGCAGTGACCAGCTCTATGTTGTAGCTCCCACCCTCCCAACTATAGTCAGGTGATCCCACTGGTGTCTAATAAAAGGGCAACCAAGTTTGGGAGTTTTACTTTGAAAGCAGCAAGTAAGTTGCAGGTAAAACTTAGTCCCTTTGTAAAATGTATAATAAAGCAATAGAATTCTTAATGAATCAGATGCAATTTGAGAGTAGGACTGGCCAGATATGGGATGACTTTGACGTAGTTGGCCAGCTTAAATATATTGCAATATATGGACAAACAATCCCTGTTTTGTGTAAAGGGGAAGGCATTTTTAGTAGTTTAAGGCACAAAATGTTTCAATGTCTAAAATATATTGATAATGGGTTCAGTGCAGAGGAACTCTTGTAGTTGTCTATTAATATGAATGAGGCTGGGCCGCTTGTGCTAAGGAATTTTATCCTGACCAGCTGTTCCAAATCTGCAGATCCAAATCTTAGTTGAGAAACATGTAAATATAACAAAAAATATAATTTTATTATTTTGATGTATAACCAGGTGTCACAATATTACTAAGAAAGAGTTGGGCATAGAGTTCCCTTGTTGGCTTGCATGTCGAAAACATAAGAAATTTTAAAGGAACAGTTTGATGTAAAAAAAAAAAAGCTGGCTAAATAGGATAGGCTGTGCAAAAAAAAAATCTGGTCTGGCCAATCCAGACTATCAGCCCCATACATACATACCAATAAAAGACTGAGCCGAAAGTTGACCAGATCTTGATCAGCAGGTTGAAAAATATGTTCTTTGATGAGATCCAACCACCAGTTTTGCCTGCAATGCAGTCTGGTCGCTGGGCCCTAGCGCCCTAGCGCCCACGATCGGATCAGCCTGATATCGCCCACATCAGTGTCACAATAATGGTGAGAGATCCACTCGTTTGGCAACATCGGCAAACGAGCGGATCACCTTATAAGTGTAGGATTTGCCAGACCATTCATCATTTAGATGGCCATCATTTTAATTTTTTTCTTGATCATTTAAGATGGCCAGTTTGAATATACTGTAATAATGACAAATAACCCCTATTTTGTTTTAATTTCAAGGTGTCCCTTATTCCAGTGCATAGCTCCATCTGGTTATCCAACTGGTATAGTAGTTTTTTGTGTGTGTGTGTATTTTCTTTATTTTTTTAAATCAAAAGTGTTTGTGTATTTCATGTGTGGCCCCCGGACAAATTTTCTTCTTCCAATGTGGCCCTCGAAGCCAAAAGTTTGGACACTCCTGCTGTAAAGAGTGATATTCTGAGATAATTTGCAACTGGTTTGCATTTTTTATTGTGGTTTGCAATGTCAGCAATGTGGCTGTTAGGGTACACTTTACAATTGCAACCATGCAAAGAGTTGCTTAAGAGACTGGAATATGAATAGGGTTGCCACCTTTTCTTGAAAAAAATATCCGCCTTCCTATATACTTATCTTTTTTTCCTATTAATAACATTGGGATCAACCATCAAAAATACCGACCAGGCCGGTAAAATACCAGCCAGGTGGCAACCCTAAATATGAATAATTATTTAAAATTAACTATTCTATAACAAACATCCCTTTAATAATTATAAATATATTTATTTATAATAAACAAGGGAAAGTTGTGCTCGCCACTAATGAGGCTGTGACCACAAAATACAAATAGACAAATGCAAGAGGTCCTCTGCACTCAACCCATTATCAACATATTTAAGACATTAAGACATTTTGTGCATACAGCTACTAAAAAATGCCTTCCCCTTTAAACAACAGGAATTGTTTGTCCATATATTGCAATATATTTAAGCTGGCCAACTACGTCAAAGTCATCCCATATCTGGCCAGTCCTACTCTCAAATTGCATCTGATTCACTAAGAATTCTATTACTTCATAATACATTTACAAAGGGACTAAGTTTTAACTGCAACTTACTTGCTGCTTTCAAAGTAAAACTCCCAATCATGGATGCCCTTTTATTAGACACCAGTGGGATCACCTGACTATAGCTGGGAAGTGCTGGGAGCTACAATAGCATGCTGGTCACTACTCCTATATGAACTGTAACAAACAAGGGAAAGTTGTGCTCACCACTAATTTTTATATATTATATATATATATTATATATTTATAGCCAAAGAGCTTTTTTTTCACGTGAAATGATCAAAGTTCGATCTAATTCGATCGAATACCGATAGTACAAAATTTTTCGCGAAATTTGGCCTATTCGTACATCGAATATCGAATATATTGAATGATCGGATATTCGATGATGGAAGGAATCAAAATGATAGCGAGCAAAATGATAGCCTAAAACAATTCGACTATCGAATGCTTATCGGATTACGAATTTTTCTTTTTCTTTTTACCACCAGCAGTACACTTGTAATACATCAAGAGAAACTTTAGATTGTAGGAATAGCACAGAATATCTAGGCCATAATGTAGGAGCATTGTCTTTTACAATGGATGGCAGATAAGGAAATTCATATTTATTGATCAGTCTCTATTTTATAGAAATTTTTCTTGCCACTTATATATTGAGGCTGAACACTGGCTTGGAGTGTACTCAAGAGCAAAGTTTGTTGTTGGGCTTCAGGATAAACATACATTATCACAATACAGTCTCCAATATATGAAACACACAAAGTCAATGGATTTTTTAAAAAAAATATATTTTTTTTTATTATTTTTCATATGAATAAAATACATTAAAATAAATAGGAAACAATCTGGGGTAGGAAGTGGATCAAAGACACAAGTAGCAGCATATACGTTGGCGAATGTCCCACATGTTTAGGGAAGATCAGTGATATTCATTTCCTTTTTGTTTTTCTTATACCAAAATCGCCATTTTTTCTTATTTTCTTTTGCTGCAACTTCTTCCTTTCCTTTCTCTAAATCTATTTCAGCATTGTTTTGAAACTCCTCCTTTTGATCATTATTCTCTTGTGCCTCTTCAATATCCACAGCTTTTTTCCCTTTTACCATTAAAAAAGCGAAAAATCGTCGTTTCTTTTTTTCCTTGGTTTCAACTCTTTTTGCATCTTTTTGAAGCTCCTCTGTTGACACCCTAATCTGTGGCTCATTAATGTTCTCCTGAGATTTAATATCCACAGTTTCTTTTCCTTTTCCCTTTGAAAAAGGGAAAAGTCGCCATTTCTTTTTCTTTTCTTCTTTGGTGTCAACTACCACTTCTTTGAGCTCCTGTGTTGGCTCAGTAACCTGTGGCTCTGTTGGCTCAGTAACCTGTGGCTCTGTTGGCTCAGTAACCTGTGGCTCTGTTATCTCAGTGTGCGGTTCTTCATTTATCAAAGGATTTGAATTATTTTCTTTATCTGCTTCAGGTATCACTTCCTGAGACTTAATGACTGCTGCTATTATGTCAGTAACCAAATTTTTAGGTAAATCATACTCTCCTGAAACATAAAATGTCACTGGCTCAATAAACTGTTCCTTATAATAATCATAATATTTTAAACTTGGATCCGCTCAGCACAGTGTCAGACTGGGACACCAGGGGCCCACCCAAAAACCTTAGACCAGGGGCCCAC
>CM044435.1:7399760-7410652 GCA_024363595.1 Xenopus borealis
CATATTACCAAGGTTAAGTCATGCTGGGAGCTGTAGTCCAGCAACATCAGAATGATAATTAATTGCATTGGAGATCAAGAATCTCATCATAAATGTATGACTTAATTCCTCTGTTAAAAAAAAAAGAGTAGGGTTTTTGGGTTATATCATATTTGCCTTTCGTGCCCAGTGAAGCACTTTTTTTTTTTTTTACAAAACTGTGCACGAGAGATCCAGTTTGTGTCTACCAATAACACTGAATACAGAAAGCTCTCTAAGACCAACATATACAGATGCAGCCACTGGGATTTGTGAGTTAAATGCGTCATCACTCAGGGTTAATTGAAGAAATTGTGTTATCTAAAGTTATCTTAACTCATTTAATGCATTTAACCTTTTCATTAGCATACCAAAGCCCCATTGTTTTCAATGGTGAACTCTTTAATTGGATGGGATGCTGTGACGCAATATTCTGTGCTAAGCGGGATAAATGGGTTAGATGAGTTCAGTTTTCTGTGTCAAATGCACAATCCAAAGTGGCTTCATCTGTAATTTTAAAGGTGTAGGACCACCTTTAGAAGGGTAGGATTGTTTGTTATTGAAAGTGCATGCACTTGCAGGTAGTGTAACAGTGTTAAAATATGGGAATGCTAAGCAAATGCTAAGCAGTTTTACAAAACTATTTAAAGAGCCCAATAAGAGATCAATATGAGCGTTTGCCGCACTTCGCCAGGCAAATTTTCGCCAGTGCTACGCAAATTCACTTAAGTGTGAAGTTACGCTCAGGTCGGCGAACGGTAGTGTAGTTGCGTATAATAGAAGTATATGTTACAGCCACTACATTACACTACAAAAGCCCAGGAAACTTTTAATAAATTAAATAAAGTTGTCCTATTTCCCTACATGTGCCCCCTGTATAGTTGTGTTGCCATATGTTAGGAAATGTAGAGGGGAAGAAGGGTAACCCCCCCCCAAAAATCGATCTTTTTCAGACTATCACCCTCCAATGGTAAAACATGCCAGCGTTTTTTTTTTTGCAACCTCCTATCTATTGTATTGAACTTCGCCTGGTCTGACCAGGCGAAGTAAAGTCTAACATAAGTGCTAACATTCAGGAAAAAGTTGATCTTAGTGAATTTGCGTAATTACGATTCTTCGTCAGTGTGCAACTTCGCCTGGTGTAAGGGTGTGAAGTTGCGCAAGTCTATCTACTTTGCTAGCGAAAATTCGCCAGAGTCAGTGTTAGTGAATTTGCAAAGTTGCGAAATGACGTCACGCTGGCAAATTAGCGCTAGCGTTAGACACTTCGCGCTTTAGTGAATTTGGGCCCAACTGTGAAAGTATAAATTGCATAGGCATGTGTAGCAGCAGTACGTACAAAACAACCCAATCAGAAGAATATATTTCTTTATGAAATGAGTCTAGTTGAGTTTGAACAAAGTCCCAAAGCATATCTCTAACTAGTAACCGATATGTCCAGAAGCTTTAATGAAGGGCACATATGGCACTTTTTGTAGGATGGAAAATGAAGGCAATATAAATAAACTGATAGGAAAATCGAAATATTGACTAAAATCGGCTATTCTACTGGATAAGATCATTTGTTATAAATTTTAGCAGCATATTAAAGGGGTGGTTCACCTTTAAGGTAACTTTTATTATGTTATACAATTGCCAATTCTAAGCAACTTTTCAATTGGTTTTCATTATTTATTATTTATAGTTTTATAGTTATTTGTCTTTTTCTTCTAGTTCTTTGCAGTTTTCAAACGGGCGTCGCCGTCCCTTTCTAAAAAAAACAAATGCTCTGTAAGGCAACAAATGCATTGTTATTGCTACTTTTTATTGCTGATCCTTCTATTCAGACGCTCTCCTATTTATATTCCAGTCTTTTATTCAAATCAGTGCATGGTTGCTAGGGTAATTTGGGTCCTAGTTACCTAGATTGCTTGAAATTCAAATTGAAGAGCTGTGGAATAAAAAGCTAAATATCTCAAAAAACAAGAATAATAAAAAATGAAAACCAATTGCAAATTGTCTCAGAATATCACTCTCTACGTCATACTAAAAGTTATCTTAAAGGTGAACAACCCCTTTAAGAAGGATCCTTAAAGGCCACCAATCATCTTACTGATTGCCATGGGCTACTGCCCAGGTATAAATTTGCTCAGTGTTTATTAATTACCCCCAGTAGGTGTGGAAATAGTTTTGAATCTATCCAACTATGGGGCAAATTCACTAACAAGTGCAACTTCACCAGCATCCACTTCGCAATACTTCTCCAGGCGTAGATTCACCACAGTGGCGTAACTACTCGCTGGTGGGCCCTGGTGCAGGATTGGCACCCGGGCCCCCCTATCGGGCTCTCCCCCTATGAATTAGAGTTCTCTTAGCCTCTCCGGCAGGCCCCGAGAGGGAGTGGCCTCTGGTCCCCTGGTAGTTACGCCACTGACTGTCTCTTCCATACAGTCTCCCTTATCCTACCCTACTCTCTCCTGACCGTGAGATGTCACCCTTATATCCTACCCCTCAGCCTCCTTCATACACTCTTATATATTATTAGCATATTAGATCCACTTACTGTTATGTCTGCCCTATACACCCCATACACTGTCTCTCCCTATCCTGCTCCCCATTCTCCAAGTCCATCATTCTCTCCCCAATATATTCTGACTCTACCCTGACTCCCCCATATTCTGTCCCCCACTCAGTTTCCCCATACTGCCTGTCCTTCTCCCTGTACTCTCTGCCCCAAATATACCCCATATACACACCCCATAACCCCCAGTCCTCTCCCTCTAGCTTGTCTCATTAGACAGCAGTTTGCCCCGTTTCTCCCCCCAGTACCCACCTTGTGCTCTGTCCCAGGACTCTCTCTCTCTCCCGACCCTGACCCATCTCCCTACACACTCTTCGTTTCCCCTAGAATCTCTACACTGCCCAGTCCTTCGCCTCCTACCACACGGCCCCTGTAGCCCTTCTCCCTCCTTATCCACTGCTGCAGCAGATGCTCCCGGTCTCAGATTAATCTCCTGCCGCTCTGTCCCCACTCACACACTCACCTCCCGCATGCTCTGTCCACACCTCCGGCACGCCCCCTGCTAGGGTTGCCACCTTTCCCTGTGGATCCAGCCGGACAGGGGGTGGTCCTGTGACGTCACAGGGGCGGTCCCGTGAAGTCAGTGGGCGGTCCCGTGACGTCAGTGGGCGGTCACGGGGCGGAGCTATGATGCCGCGATCGCCGATTGGCCGATCGCGGCGTCAATCAAGCTAATCCCGCCCGGTTTTCCTTATTTGGAAAACCGGGCAGGAAGCATTGAACCGGGCAGCCCTTCAAAATACCGGGCTGTCCGGTTCAAAACCGGACAGGTGGCAACCCTACCCCCTGCAGCCAATCAACAAGCACCTTATGTCTCCTTATCAGCTCTTCTCTGGTATTTACTACCGGCAACAACGGCTGGGGGGGTGGTGGATGGACGGGGAGGGAGGGCGGAGGGAGCCTGCCCAGCCAGCACACAAAAAAAAACTTAAAAAAAACTAAAAAAAAGTCAGTAGCTCCAGCGGGCCCCGAGGGGGAGCGGGCCCCGGTGCAACTGCACCCTCTGCTCCCCCGGTAGTTACGCCACTGATTCACCAGGACAACGCTAATTCACTAAAATGCAAAGCTGTGTCCATGACAGCGAATGCTGGCGAAGTTGCACAAGCGTTATTTTGTCAAGAGAAGCGAAGTTGCGCTAGCATTGCCAAATTTGCATTCAGCAGGAAATTTGCATTCAATGGACACATATGTTGCAGCAAAGCATCCGAAATCTTAATAAAATAAAATAGAGTTGTTATGTTGCCCTACACATGAGCCCACTGTATAGTATATGTTAGGAAATGTAGGGGGAAGCCAGGACTTTTGTGACAAACTCCTGTCTACTCTATTACACTTCACCTGGTTTGAGGTGGAGAAGGCAAGTCTGGCGCAAGAGGTAACATTCAGTAAAATCCACGTCTTAGTGAATTGGGGGAGTTACGCTCATTCACCACAGAAAACATTCGCCTGGCGTTAGAGTGCAAGTAACACTAGCATACCTCTCCTTCTCTAGCGAAGGGGCGCCCACATTCGTTAGTACGAAGACTTCACGCTGGCGAATTTTCACTAGTGTTAGTCACTAAGCCCTTTAGTTAATCTGCCCCTATGTGTTTATTCATTGTCACCTGTTATTATTTCAGAAAGCAAATAAAGCAAACCTTGGAGTTTTTGTGAAGCTTTGTTCCTGTGTTTGGAGTTTCCCAGCACTGAACAAGTCTGTCCATTATCCCCATGTCTGATTCCAGTGTGATATAATGACCCCACACACAATACATCACACTAATCTCTTGGTGCTGGGCAGTGGCATAACTAGATATTACCAGGCACCACAGCAAATTATTTTTCAGGCAGCCAAAATGTCTACAAGTTGACCTGTTTTACCCATATATATTGAAATTGTATATAAATTCAGGCCTCATGGGGCCACTATACCTCCTGGGACCCCCTGCAGCCAAAGGGTCTGCTTCCTCTATAGTTACACCCCTGGTGCTGGGAATCAGCATTCTCACTGGTCAGTTCTTTTTCCCTTGATATCTTGTTTTGCATGTGCACCGTATATACTCGAGTATAAGCCGAGGTACCTAATTTTACCTACAAAAACTGGGAAAACATATTGACTCGAGTATAAGCCTAAGGGTGAGATTTATTGGTGTCAGCGGGGGGCAGCGGCGCCCACAGGGGGGTAGTTGGGATTAAGGAGGAAGCCCCTTCCAGAGAGTCCAGGCAAAGTACAGTTCAAGGTGAAATCCAATAGAGAGGTCAAAGTCCAGGCAAGGGTTCAAGTTGGCAGGCAGCAAAGGTTCAAGGTCAGGAAACAGGCTGTCGATCAATATCAGGAATAACAGGATAGCAGTGAGACCCAGGAACACAATGTAATATTGAGCTATACTCGGGCATCGAACCCGGGTCTTCAGCGTCCTTTTAACTTTGAATTTGGCGCCACAGCGCGTGACGTCATTGCGCCGGCGTCCTTGCGCCCGCGTGCATCTACTGGGTGCCGCCATTTTGGATCAGCATTCTCACTGGTCAGTTCTTTTTCCCTTGATGTCTTGTTTTGCATGTGCACCGTATATACTCGAGTATAAGCCGTCCCGAGTATAAGCCGAGGTACCTAATTTTACCTACAAAAACTGCGACCTGATCCACACTATGTGCCAGTGAACTACACACCAGTGAACTGAGCACCAGTAAGAAAACTACTAAACTGAAATGAGACTTGTTTTTTGTTTTAAGCGGATCCTTTAAAGGGGTTATAAAGCCTGATATCCAAAATCCTTATATTGGTTTTTATATATAAATTTTCTTGCATATTTTTAATAATAATAATAATAATAATAATAATAATGATGTGTTGGATCCTATCCAAAAAGAAGACAAAAGCAATCAACTATGCTAGAATAGGACACATAGGCTAATGGCACAATCAAAATCACTTTGCAGCTGAATCCATTAGTAGTTAGTGTAGAAATGATTTTTATGTGCTCTGGTTTCCACACTTGACTGCTCTATCACAAAATAAAATTGGTTTAGAAAGCTCTTCCAAATGCCTCTTACCTTAAAATCAGTCCAGAACTTTCCTGAAGCGTTACATTATAGGATAAACAAAGCAATATATGTGCATCAAGGAACTCCAGAAATGCCCAACCAGAAAGTTCAAGGAGAAAGGGGAAAGAATTAAATGGGCAATAGCCTGAGGACTAGTGATGGGTGAATTTCCGTGTTTCGCTGCAAAAACTGAAGAAAAATCCGCCAAACACCAATTTTGACGCCTGTGACGAAAACTTTGACGCAGACAAATTTTTGCAAATTTTTTCACCAGTGCGAAACACGGAAATTCGGGCGAATAAATTTCATACACCCCACAAATGTGACTATTAACGTGATTATTACCATTATCTGATACAGTCCTACTGCATATAGTCAGGAGTGGACACATTGAGCTGCAGTTCTATTTACTTTGGCATTGGAGTAGAAGGAATACTAATGACTTGTCCTAGGCCACAGATAATTACTAAAAAAACTATTAATGATGAAAGTGACAGGGGAATAAAAAAACAACAGTGACTGAAAGATTTTTTATGAAGGTGAGCATGATATTACATAGTTACATAGTTAAATTGGGTTGAAAAAAGACAAAATCCATCAAGTTCAACCCCTCCAAATTAAAACCCAGCATACACACACACCCCTCCACTCTTTCACACAAACCATATATGCCCATAGCTATACTAACAGTAGAGTTTAGTATCAAAATAGCCTTTGATATTATGTCTGTCCAAAAAATCATCCAAACCCCTTTTGAAAGCATCAACAGAATGAGCCATCACAACATCACCCGGCAGTGCATTCCACAACCTCACTGTCCTCACTGTGAAGAACCACCTACGCTGCTTCAAATGAAAGTCCTTTTCTTCTAGTCTGAAGGAGTGGCCTTTGGTGCGGTGATCCTCTTTATGGGTAAAAAGGTCCCCTGATATTTTTCTATAATGTCCTCTAATGTATTTGTAAAGTGTAATCATGTCCCCTCGCAAGCACCTTTTTTTCCAAAGAAAACAACCCCAACCTGGACAGTCTACCCTCATTTACATCCCTCCTAAGGACTGGAGTCCAAAACTGCACTGCATATTCCAGATGAGGTCTTACTAGGGATCTACAAAGAGGTATAATTATGTTTTCATCCCTTGGGTTTATGCCCATTTTTATGCAGGACAGAACTTTATTTGCTTTAGTAGCTACAGAATGACACTGCCCAGAATTAGACAACTTGTTATCTATAAAAACCCCAAGATCCCTCTCACTTAAGGAAACTCCCAACACACTGCCATTTACTGTATAACTTGCATTTATATTATTTTTGCCAAAGTGCATAACCTTGCAAAGTGGCAGCATCCTGCATGGAACCTATAGTTCTGCACAATTTAGTATCATCTGCAAAAATAGAAACCGTACTTTCAATGCCGACATCCAGGTCATTAATAAACAAGTTGAAAAGCAAGAGACCCTGCGGTACCACACTAACAACACTGGTCCAATTAGAAAATGTTCCATTTACCACCACTCTTTGTAGTCTATCTTTTAGCCAGTTCTCTATCCAGGTACAAATGCTATGTTCCAGGCCAACATTCCTTAATTTACTCAGTAACCTTCTGTGTGGCACTGTATCAAATGCTTTAGCGAAGTCTAAGTAAATCACATCCACTGCCATCCCAGAATCGAGGTCCCTGCTTACCTTCTCATAAAATGAAACTAAGTTAGTCTGGCAAGATCTATTATGCATAAAACCATGCTGGCACAAACTCATAGTATTGTTATTTGCTATAAAGTTCAGTATCCTATCCTTTATTAATCCTTCAAAAAGCATTCCTACCACTGACGTCAGACTGATTGGCCCACAGTTTTGAGGCAGAGAATTGGATCCCTTTTTAAATAGCGGCACCACATTAGCTATTCTCCAGTCTCTCTGCACCATGCCAGACCTCAATGAATCCTGAAAAATTAAGTAGAGAGGTTTGGCAATCACAGAGCTAAGCTCGTTAATTACCCTGGGATGAATCCCATCTGGCCCTGGACCTTTGTTTATCTTAACATGTTCTAGTCTCTTTTGAAATTTCAGCATGTGTGAACCATGCATCATTAGATGTCTTATTAGAATTGGGACTATTAATAAGGAAACCTTCATTAGCTTTTTGCTTGTTCTCATCAACCAGCAGACCCCCCTCTGATAATAAAGGTCCTACCCCTTCCTGTTTCAATTTTTTACTATTAATATATTTAAAAAATAGTTTTGGATTCTTTTTACTGCTTACTACTATATTTTTTTCCTTATCGATTTTAGCTTGCCTGATAGCTTTTTTTGCATGATTTATTGGCCTCCTTGTGATTCGGCTGTCCCAGATAACTTGAAAGCCTTAAAAGCTTGTCTTTTCTTACCCACCTCAACAACAACACTTCTATTGAACCAAAAAGGTTTTGCTTTGCAACAACGTTCCTTGCTTACAAGACGAATATACTGACATGTATATTTATTAAGCAGCATTTTAAAGACTTCCCGTTTTTGTTCTGTGTTAAACCCTGTGAAAAGCATTTCCCACTTAATATGTTGCAGATGCTCTTATACTGTCAAAGTTTGCACGCCTGAAATTCAATGTTTTAGTTACTCCCTTATATATTGATTTGCTTCGCTTCCAACCAATGAGCTCTCCATTCCTTGCCTGTTCTATTTTGTACAGTATTTTACATATTCGGGTTCTCTTCCATTAGTTCCTGCATGTATGTTTCTCATTTCATTCTGTTTGGCTACATTCCTTCCTTCATCTTGTTATGCTACATGTGCTAAACTCCATTTGCTCCTATTTATCCATTCACCATCCAACTTCTCAATCTTCCACTTATTATTGTCCTTTTGCCCTCTTATTCTCAAATATATGGTATGGATACCATTAAAGTAATACTTTTACATTTGATAATCAAGAGGTAGTAACTGGGAAAAGCTTAAATATAAACTGGATGGATATTAATTCCTGTGTGAACTGAAGAGGGTTCCTTGGTTACGCAAAAATTTTTCCACATTTATGGCCACCTACAGACTGTGGGCCAGTATTGATTAAGAAAAAAAGGCTGCAATCTCCATATATATAAATATGTTCTTAATGTAGATTGAAGTATAAGCCATATATTAAATATACTCCATATCTCAACCTTATAATAGATAAGGTACAAATGAAGCTATAAACTCACCATTGAGCTATGAGCTCACTAGTAGAACCAGGTACACATCACCAAGACCTACAACTTTAAGAGTACTCTTGTAAAGAAAATAACAATACTTGCTGGAACTGAAAAACTGGACTGGAATAGTGAAAAAAAGTGGTAAAAATTTTATTTAGGGAAAAAAATCTCAAACATACCGTATCAAGAAAACCTTATGCATTTCATGCCTCAGTGGGGTGCTTAGTCATAGGTCCTGCTAAAGCCCAATGTAAATCATGTAAATCAGCATACGTTTGCCTTAAAACAAAGAGTACCAAATAGAGATAATGCAGCTACAGTCAATGGGTAGTGATTAATATGAAATATTAATAAATATTTAAAATATTATACCATCTCTTCCCAACACCAAACTGGCCGGCTACAGTATCTAAACTAAATAATTAGCCATATATAATTGTGATATAAGAAATATTATAACACAGAGAGGACATACAATATTTTAGCAAGCAGTGGTTTCAGAATGAAATGGAACTGGTACATGATCTGACTTACCCTTTAATTTTAATCTGTTAATGCAAGTACAGCAGCCTTTACGTGTAATATTCCTGTTTATTAACCTTCACAACCCTAATTGTGTCATCTGCAGATCACTTTCTAACACAATTCTTTCAGCTTCCCTGCTAGGGACAATGAAGGAGCAAGTGCTACAAATGAGTTAAAATCGTATCAATCAGTCCATATCATATGTACCATAATGAAGAGTAACATGATGGTAAGACTATTAAGTGCACTGAAGCTTTTTGCTGAAATAGATTTCAGTTGGAGTTTGGGCTCTGTGCCAGAATTTCAACTATTTATGTAAAGTACAGAGAGAACATCTAACAGCAATGCGCCATCTGAAAGGAGAACTAAATGTAAAACTTACGCAAACCCAAATTTGTTTGGTACCAGCGACTGCAATCACTCCCCTTTTACCCACAGCCATTAAGTGGCGGATCTTTTCTTTAAAAAAAAACATGTTGCCCCTAGGTACTGTATTTTCCTCCAGTGCTGCAGTGGCAAAACCAGGCCCAAAATGTCAATCTGTGGATTCTACTAAATGCCAGAGGGGCTGCCATGAGATGCCATTAACAGTCACTATTAAGTAGGAGGGAAACAGTACAGTTCATAAATAATACATTGACATACAGATGCAGCCACTGGGATTTGTGAGTTAAATGCGTCATGACTCAGAGTTAATTGAAGAAACTGTGTTATCTAAAGTTATCTTAACTCATTTAATGCATTTAACCTTTTCATTAGCATACCAAAGCACCATTGTTTTCAATGGTGAACTCTTTAATTGGATGGGATGCTGTGACACAATATTCTGTGCTAAGTGGGATAAATGGGATAGATGAGTTCAGTTATTCTGTGTCAAATGCACAATCCAAAGTGGCTTCATCTGTAGATACTTTCTGTAATGAACAGCCAAATATTAATTTATTTTAGTAATATTACCTTTGAATCCGCTCAATCCAGTCTCTAGGGCTGGAGTTACTCATGAACAACATTCAGATGTAAAAACACTTGGGGAGCAACACAAGCTTGACAAAATGTTCCTGGGTGGATTGTCAGCTTACAAAAGGCTCTGTTTGGCAGTACACCTGTTTTTTATGCAACTTGCCTCCAAGCCAGGTGTTCAAAAATAAGTCCCTACTTTGAGGTCACTGAGAGCATTATCCAAGGGGTTTTTGAGCAACATGTTGCTCATGAGCCACTGGTTGGGGATCACTACTCTAGGGTTAAGGCAACACCACACAATAAACCTTTCCCCAAGTCCTCAAGTGAAAGTGAGCCCAGTTGTTACAAGAGAATTCATTAGTGTCTCCACTTCACTCTTTCTCAGTGGCATACATATAGAGTATAGAAGAGGGGGGCCCAGACTGCGGGGTCTGCTTCCTATGTAGCTGAATAGAATACCCCCCAGCTGCTCTCTTAGGGGGGGGGAAGGGGGACACAGGCAGATGGGAGACTCTGACACAATAGGTGGACATGGGCAAGGAGTGGGTGAGTGGGAAGGGATCAATCACAATCCCTGTGTGTTTAATTAGCATTGAGAGTCACTGTAGTATTCACCTACACG
>CM044435.1:7521103-7535987 GCA_024363595.1 Xenopus borealis
CAACTTAAGAATAAGCATGAAAAAAAAACTTAATTTACTGGATGTGAAAAGGTGCATTTTAATGTATCTTTAATCGCCTGTTTATAGCACATACAGGTATAAAAAAAAAGGCAAGACATCATTAAATATGTCAATATCCTGATGAATAAAACAAACAATTACGCTTGCATATACAGTACATCACAAAAAAAGGCAGTTCCTCTGGGGTCATGTGCTCATTGACTTGGGCGGTGTCAGAAACTGCAGGAGTCTCTGTGGACCAAAACTGTAGGACAGCGTCCTGGTCAAGCTTCAAAACCTTCTCAAACCATTATAGACTCAACTCAGGGAAGTGGCTTTCGCAAAAGCAGTCTTAGGTGCTGTGTCTGATTAACCCTCCGATTACTACTGCTTATTAACTCTCTGTAGTAAATGCTGCCAACAGACATGAGGGGAAAAATTATTTTAATACTTACATTGAATTCCTTTTCCCTCAGTCCCGAAGACAGCACGTTTATCCCTCCCTTTATTAAAAAATGTTGGCATTCATGGTGTGTTATTGCATTTTAATCACTGAAGGATACCTTGTGGAAGGGGTCTTTATAGGGAGAAATTTTTTTGTTGTGTTTTGCGGTGTTTTCCTACCCTAACGAGGCGCTCTCTCTGTAGTAAATGCTGCCTTTGGGACAGCGGGAAAAGGAATTTACGGTAAATACACTATTAGTGAATTGGCGAAGTTGCAAATTGACGTCACGCTGGCGAATTAGCGCTAGCGTTAGACGCTTCGCGCTTTAGTGAATTTGCACTATAGGGTTTCCTATATTGATATATTGTTATTTAACCACACTTTAATTTCCTGTGCAACTCATATTTTGACCACAGACCAAAGATTCTGGAAACCGTAATTCTGAAAAGATTAAAAAACAAAACTGGCAACAGCGTCAAATGAGTCACTTACAAGGTTTATACATTTCCAGGCATTATGCTTCCCGGAACACAATGTACTATTCCAAACCATTTTTACCGCCCACTCTCTTCAGATTTTGACTTAAATGCCATGACTGATATTGTACAGCTGCACAATGTATATACACCGACTACAGCAACTAAACATGCCATGACATAGATCCCTGTCAGAATATAGACATATAACACAGAGATCCATAATAGATAAGCGCTGTTCTTTGTGATGCTCAAAATGCTACAAGGAAATACTGGCTTTAAAGCGAAGAATGGAGTATAAAGGTGTTGTTTGTCACTGCTGAAAAGTAATTGCAAAACCATGAATTAGCCAAATAGGGCTGGAATGCAGCTCCCAGTATAAACTGCAAAATATTATCACCCCAAGCTGGGAACTGTAGTCCAGTTGGACAACCATGACTACCAGCATCAGAGGGTTAGAAGGAAGGCTTTTTAGGTGTAAGGTGCTCTTTTTACGCCAGAACTTACTCAGCTCCAGATTTGCATAAAGTCATTACAAAGCTTTATGAATATGTATTATTTTAGAGAGAAAACTGTCATTAATTTATAGGTGATATACATTACCAATAGCCATAGCAGAGAGAGACCTGTGTGCAGCAATGAGACCAGAGCAAAGGGGCCAAGAGGTAGGAGTTAGAGTCCTGCATCGGGTCTGTACCCGCGGGTTACCTTCAAAAACTAGCGGTACCCTACGGGTTGCAGGTAGGAGTTTCAGATCGGGTACGGACGTGGTTTGGTGGTTCTCCAGGTTGGCAGATCGGGTAGCGGATCTTCTCAAAAGCAAATTTTACTATTTTTTTCTGATAACGTCTACTTCCGATGATGTCACTTCCAGGTTTACGGCAACACTTCCTGATTCTTGATGGTCAGCGGGTTGCGGGTCAGGTCGCGGATAAGGTACTTGCGGGTTGGGTAGCGGGTCCAAGTGGGTCAGAATGTGGGTTGCGGTTTGCAGATTACGGGTCCAGAAAAATTGACCCGTGTAGGACCTAGTAGGAGACATAAAGGGGTCGTTCACCTTTACTTTATCTTTAATATGTTAGAAAATGACTCATTCTAAACAACTTTTCAAATGGTCTTCATTTTTTCGCTCTCTTTTTTTATAGTTTTTTTAAAATTATTTGCCTTTTTCCAGCTTTGAAGTGTCGGTCACTGACCTCATCTAAAATCAAAGGCTCTTTAAGGCTACAAATGTATTATTATTACAAATTTTTATAATTCATCTTTGTATTCACATGCCGGTCTCTTATTAAAGCAACAACAGCTCAAAAAATGCAAATAATAAAAAATGAAAACCAATATCACTCTCTTCAACATACTAAAAGTTATGGCCAGTGGCCAAACTGACGCAAGAGGATTCTCCAGGAATTTCATCTACATTCTTGATTTAATGGCATTACAAGGTAATGTTAGCAAGCAAAAAATTGGGCAATAATCACCTTATTTTACATATAATTCACTTCCTAGATGGAGTAAAAGAGTTTGTTCTGGCCTAAAGGAGTCTATTGCAGATAAGAGAGACCTAGCTGATGTTTAAAAGCAGGCTGCTGCTTGTAAGCCCACCTCTTAGTAGTACAATTTGGTAGTTGTAGTATGACAATATCTGGGTAGTTCAAGGTTCAGCAGCTCTTCACATTGCATTTAAAAATGAAATTACTCTTTAACCACCCAAGAGAGTAAGACCCTCCTCAAGAAGGACTCTTAGAAATGACATTTAAATCTGACATTTATGTTTCCACTTGCAGCTCCTGATGCACCATATACACACTGGAAACAAACCGTCTTCTACTTGGAGGATTATCTTACTGTGCGAAGAGGAGAAGAGCTATATGGGACAATATCCATGAAACCAAACACAAACAACATTGTAAGGCTTACTTTCTTTAGCAGGACCTGCAAACCCAACATCCCTAGTAAACCCATTGTACTATTGTCTTTACTGGGACAAGTAATATGCCAGGTCTCCTCTTGTAATTTTAAATGACTCAATTAGCCTGGAGTGACCTCTGGAATTAAAAAAAGATAATTAGCAATTAACATAATCATTTTGTTAATCATCATGGTAACTCCTGGGATACTGTATCTGCATAGGGCCAATGCTATGGGATTCTGGGAGCTTCCCATCACATTAACTTATGTAGGCTCATCTACAGAAACAAGTGCAAAATTGCTACAGAATTAAATGGAACTTGTAACTAGTGATGCAAATTTGTCTGCAAGTTACACCACAAAAATGATACGTGAAAGTTTCGCCCATCAAAATAAAGTATGATATTTGGAAAATTCTTGCCGTATGAGAGTTTTCTGAGAGGCAAAATGGGTCAGATTAGCCCATCACTACTTGTAACAGCACCTGCCCTGTCTGCTCTGCTGAGTTACACACATGAAGTTCACATATTGATGCAAGGGAACCCTTGCATTACTACCAGCCTATATATGGGCTATAGGGTTCCCTTTGCAAACTGCATTAATAGTCACAACTGACTTGTGCCAAGTACATTGAGTACTGATGACCAGTGTCGGACTGGCCCACCAGAATACCAGGAAAACTCCCGGTGGGCCAAGGTGTCAGTGGGCCCTCATGCTGCTAAACTTTTGGCCTATTTCATGGCCATTCCCTATTTCTATGAGAAAAAAGAGGTTAAATAGATGGAATAATTGATTATATTATGTAAAGAAAACAAACTAGGAGAATAGAGGTTGATTGAGGAGATGAAGAATATTAGTACTGAGAGTGGCCCCTGGTCTAAGGTTTTTGGGTGGGCCCCTTGTGTCCCAGTCCGACACTGCTGATGACATTACAAGCCAATCCTGGAGGCCACTCTATTTCCATATACCGGTTGTGCTGGGAATAGCATTATGAATGCAAGGATTAGGTACTTAGTGGGACGCAGGTTTAGGAGGCTCCTGAAAGGTGTGGTTCACCTTTAAATTAACTATTATTATGTTATAGAATGGCTAAATCTAAGCAAATTTTCAAATTTTTCTTTTGAATTATTTTCTTTCTTCTAACATCTCTTTTTTATGCAACCAAAACTTGCCTCTAAGCCAATAATTCAAAAATAAGCACCTGCTTTGAGGCCACTGGGAGCAACAGCCAAGGGATTGGAGAGCAACATGTTGCTCGCGAGCTACTGGTTGGGGATCAATGGTCTACATCATACTAGTTAATTTAAAGGTGAATAACCACTAGGAGAAGCAGGTCATGCACCAGGTTTATTAATAGGAAAAGTTTATTTTCTCTTGGTTCACTGGGTAGAATTTGCCTTGGCACGACTGCTGGAGAAACAATGCAATAGGTAAATAAATCTCTGAATGTAATAAAAAAAAAAAAAAAGAAAGCAACCCTTGTGAGTCTGCAGAAGGTCTGGTTATATAAGCGTTTTTGGCCTATACATAGAGGCACTTCTGAGAGACGTCCATATGCTCACTGCTGGTACCATCTGGGTAAACACATCTCAGAGAACTGTGAAGTATACACCAGGTGTATTTATAGCTTTCTGATCATGTAGGAACAAAACATTACCTTTCCTTCCCCTGCCCTCATGGGGGTTCCGAGGACAGGCAGTTGTTCCCTTTCATCTGTCACTTGTTGGTCATTTCAAATGCATGCCAAATACATATCATGCTTGTTTTAGAGAGCTGAAGGGCAGATTTATATGCCCTTTAATAAATAAGTCGCCAGCTAATATGTATCCTCTTTATACAGCGTGATCTGGACTTCACAGTAGAACTGGATTTCAAGGGGCAGCTGTGTGAAGCTTCCATCTCCCACGACTACAAAATGCGCTAACAGTCCGACATGCAAAGGCTCATGACCCACCTCTACCTGCCATACTTGAAGTCTCTGGTTCCTCTCCGGGGACAGAGATGTGTTTAGCAGACAGTCAATTCCGAGCGCTGGTAATTCGCTGTGATGACAGCGGGAAATAAGTAAATTATGAAAACATAATAATGATGGAAATCACTAATAAAAAAGAATGAGCAAATCTTCTGTGTTCAGTTGTTTATTGCAGGAAGAAAGGGTAGTACTTTTGGATAGTTATGCAACGAATCCAGGATTCGGCCTAGGGTTGCCACCTGTCCGGTTTTGAACCGGACAGCCCGGTATTTTGAAGGGCTGCCCGGTTCAATGCTTCCTGCCCGGTTTTCCAAATAAGGAAAACCGGGCGGGATTAGCTTGATTGACGCAGCGATCGGCCAATCGGCGATAGCGGCGTCATAGCTCCGCCCCGTGACGTCACGGGACCGCCCACTGACGTCACGGGACCGCCCACTGATGTCACGGGACCGCCCCCGTGACGTCACAGGACCACCCCCTGTCCGGCTGGAGCCACAGGGAAAGGTGGCAACCCTGATTCGGCCCGAAGCCTTCAGCCCAGCTGACCAAAATCCAAACCCTAAGCATATGCAAATTAGGGGTGGGGAGAGAAATTGCTTGACTTTTTGTCACAAAACAAGGAAGTAAAAAATGTTTTCCCCTTCGGATTCAGTTCGGTATTCAGAGGACTCTTTCTCAAAGGTTCGGCCGAATCCAAAATAGTGGATTCGGTGCATCTCTACTTTTGGACCACCAGAAATCCAACCTCGAAGGCCCCCTCCAACCACTGTAGATACCGCCCCCCATGGGGTACAATTCGTTGAAGCTATCAGAACCTGCTGCTTCAGCCAAGGCCCCTCCAGCTTCATTGCAGGACTGGTGCCAGGTAGTGGGTAGGCAGCAATACTAGAGGGGAAGGCTCCTAACAGGATCTTTCCTGGTATGCCAGTCCAATCCTAAATGGAACACTGGTGGGGTCTGTGCAAGAAACTGTAAACAAAAGATTGGGGCGGGGGTTGACAATTTGTTTGGAATAGTCTACTGCAAATTACAAAATGGAAATAAAGAACTGATGGGTGCTACTGCCAACTGTACCTGTGCAAACTGGCACCTGTGTGAATAAATGAGCCCATGGGTCTCATTCAGGCCCGGATTGGCAATCTGTCTGACAGATGCCAGAGGGGCTTCCATAAAATGCCATAGAAAGTCACTGTTTAGTGGGCTGGTGGGGAGCTGATTGGGCCTCCGTGAACCTGAAATGCCAGGGCATATTTTGACTCCCAATCCAGACCTGGTCTCATTTTCTGTATCCTTCTGCCACAGATCCCTTCACATCTGATTGGGGCCTCAAACAATCTTTAAAATAGGTTGCTTCTAAGTATTGCAACAAAGCAGAAACTGGAGTTTTTTGGGGACACCAGTGTCCCTCCCTGTCCAATATCGCTGCCCACTATCATATCCCTGATGCACTTTCTCCTGTATGAAAGTAGCCTTGCTTAGAAATTAATTGGACTGCTTGACATCCTTGGTCTAGTGGTGTGATGCCCAATAGTGTCCACACTCAGCTGTTGTACTTATTATAAATGACAGCTTGGGTTAAAAAGAAAAAATAAAGTAACATAGTCACTAAATAACAAAGTAAAATAATCAGTGAAACAAACATAAGTATTAGAATGTATATATATTTATAAAGCAGAAGATGTGAAGTGAAAAAGACCTTTTTTAGACCTTCAAACAAAATAAACCTGTGTAGAATGTGTCCATTTCAGCATATGTGGCACTATCATTATCATGTAAATTCTTAATTGTAAAGATGTTGCTTCCAAGGCTGAACTGGGGAAATTTGACTGGCTACTCCGTGAGCTAAAGACGTAATTAAAGAACAAAGAAAGTGTAAAATATAATAAGACTAGAAATGCTGTATTTTGTATACTAAACATAAACATGAACTTACTGCACCACAAGCCTAATCAAACAAATGATTTATGCTTTCAAAGTTGGCCACAGGGGGCTGTCATCTTGTAACTTTGTTATACATCTTTGCAAGACCAAGACTGTGCACATGCTCAGTGTGATCTGGGCTGCTAAGGGATCAAAACAGCCAAATAATGAAAGTCAAATAATATCTGCCAGAAGCCGATACAGCAAGACTGATTAATAATCGGAATATACAGACTGCACTGGATCCTGTGTTGTCATGTAATCTAATGAGGATATTATAGTTTTTATATTGTTTAATACAAACTTTCTCCAACTCTGCAGAACCAGTGGCTGCAGCAAAATAATCCTCCAAATAGAATCCCAGTTTATCTGTTTAAATCTGGCTCCATGATCTTTGTCCCTGCAGCTGGAGTTGGAAACAGTAAAGGGGATGTAAAGGCAAAAATAAAATACAAATCTCTACACCAGTGATCCTCAAACTTGGCCCTCCAGCTGTTAAGGAACTACAAGTCCCACAATGCAATGAAGGAGTCTGACAGCCACAGTCAGGCAAATGCATTGTGGGACTTGTAGTTCCTTAACAGCTGGAGGGCCAAGTTTGAGGATCACTGCTCTACACAGTCGCCGACTGCTCTATAGGGAAACAAAGTTGCTTGAGTTCTGCAGGGATGGGAAGTAAGGCAGGGGCTCTCCCTGCAGTTCTTAAGTATGATTGTTTCCCTGCAGAGCAGTTAGGGACCATCTGACAATTACTATCCACAGAAGTTAATGAAGGGAGAATGTCATTGCATACAGTCAGGTTTCGATGTGATTTTTTTTTGCCTTTATATGCCCTTTAAGTGCCTCTCTTTTATGTAGCAAAGTAACAAGGATCCATTTAGTGCAGAGATGTGGAATCATTTTGGCTGGCTTTGATTCACTGCTGTATTTGTGAGGATAGACTGCCCTCCAGCCCTACTCCCAGGGATAGCAACGTTCCTCTTATTCTGTATGGAACGGTTCAGCAGCCTTCATGCACTGACACACTAGAAATGGATAGAGATAGATAGCTCAACACAGACAGCTACATTAGAATGTCTGATACATGCTAAAGATAGATAAATGACATATGAAGCATAGAGAATGTTAGATATGTTTAACTGATAAGTAAATGAAATAGATAATAGACATAGATAGATACATATCTTTTGTGATAGATATAGATGCATTATGTTAGTACTACTTGTATACGCTGGTCTGTACATTAAATTCAGAGCTAAATGTCCCACTGGCTGGTGGCACAGCTAGTTCATTTCATGTACACACCAAGTCCTACAATTCCTGGCATCTATGTATATAATAAATATATATAGGCACATTATATACAATGCATGCAGTTGTGCAAGTGGGTAGAAGGACATTCCACAAGTACTCATGTTCCTTATATTCCAATGATCCTTTTATGGCACTTAGATGTTTCTATCATCCGCACATGACATTTACTGTGTGTGGCTTTGTGCTTGGGGCATTTATAAGGTCAGATCTTTATGAATCTGTTCCAGCTCATCAACAGGATTCCCTTAAGCCACCAACATTAGAGCATTAGCCCAGCCCCTTGTCTGTAGGGCCCTTTATAGGTCAGATTGGGACTGTAGCAGCGTTGCTCTCAAGCTGTAATTTATTCTTGTGAAAATGTGGAAATAATCAGTATGTACCGAATCCACTATTTGGGATTCAGCCGAATCCCCAATTACTTCATGAAAGATTTGGCTGAGTACCGAACCAAATTTGAATCCTAATTTGCATATACAAATTAGTGACATGAATGTAAAAAAATATTTACCTCCTTGTGACTAGGGATTCACCGAATCCAGGATTGGGATTCGGCCTTTTTCAGCAGGATTCGGCCAAATCATTTTGCCCAGCCGAACCGAACTCTAATTTGCACATGCAAATTAGGGGTTGGGAGGGAAATTGCATGACTTTTTGTCACAAAACGAGGAAGTAAAAAAAATTTCCCCTTCCCACCCCTAATTTGCATATGCAAATTAGGGATCAGATTTGATTTGTTATTTGGCTGAATCTTTCTTGAAGGATTCAGCCGAATCCAAAATAGAGGAGTCGGTGCATCCCTACTTGTGACAAAACATTACATGAGTTTGCCTACCCGCACCAAAATTTCATATGCCAATTAGGATTTAGATTCGATTCTGAAAGGCACAAGGATTCATCTGAATCTGAACCCTGCTGGAAAAGGCCGAATCCAGAACGGAATCCTGGACTCAGTGCATCCCTAAAAATCAGGGACATTTCCCATAAACGCCATTTGGTAGGCTGCACTGACAGGAGCTGTACACTCCATTGCTGAATTCTTAAAGGGGACATATACCTTCCATTGCAGAATTGCTACACCAAAATTTTGCAAGAGTACAAATCTCAGCATTTTCCAGTATATTATAAAGGCTTAAAGAATAATGGGATCTGCTACGCAGCATGGAAGCTTATAGTGGGCACAGTGGACACTCCAGTCGGGAATGGACAGGGTTTGGATAAACATGAAATTTGTT
This sequence comes from Xenopus borealis, assembly GCA_024363595.1. Taxonomy (NCBI): domain Eukaryota; kingdom Metazoa; phylum Chordata; class Amphibia; order Anura; family Pipidae; genus Xenopus; species Xenopus borealis. The sequence goes on from CM044435.1 coordinate 7,530,371, forward strand.
TTTATTGGGACCCATTCTACTTTTGATTCCCCAGCCCACTGGTCAGGGGACCTAGTTGGGGCTCCTTGTGCTGTGGGCCCTACAACTACAGCCATGCTTAGCAACACTGTGTACTGAAATGTTTTCCAACTCTTCCAAAGCCAGTGACCCAATTGGTGCAAGATTATACCCCAATAAAAATGCTTTCCATAGGCTCCCTATTCTTGGAGTAATATTAGGGGCCCTTTCTGGGGTTTTTGGCACCCTAAGGCAACCTCTGACACCCCCTCCCCCACCTTGCAACCGGCATTCACCTTTACGAACGATGGAGCATGTTGAGGGGGTGTCGCATCGCCAGTACAGTGAGCACAATTGCGCTTTCTGCACTAGAAAAACAGAAATTCCAATTTAAAAAAAAACTAAATTTCAGCTCTAAAAGTTAGCAGGATCGGCTTTTTGCCACCCCTGGTAACTTGCAGGCTCCTGCATGATTTGCACATTTCTTAACTTACCACGTGGCAGCAGAACCCCTTTAATTAAGTGTAGAAGGCTCATTATGGAGAGCAGGGGGGGGGGTTTGGATGGATTAAGGAAAGGTTAAAATCCCCTTTAAAGCACAAGTCCTTTATGCAGATGTAACTAAATACTATGATGCCAAAGGCTCACCGCTCTGCGTGCCTCTTGGCACAGTTACTAATATCCTGCCATGAGAAATTACGGGAACAGCTTCACACCAAGAAAATCCATTTATCTCCATTAACTTGTGCCATTTGTAAAGACACCACAGATGTCTCTTTTATTAAAGGTGCACTCCAAGCTGCTGTAATACAGTTCCTCTGCACCTGCCAGCATGAACGCAGCCGGCTAGCCATCAATCAGTTTTATAGGCAAATTAGAGCTCACAATCATGTTTGCTGAAATTCCGTCTTTATTACATTTAAATAAAGATGATTTGTTTTGCTCATTCTGATGCTCTCACTTCATCCTCCAAATCAATTTCAGAGGCACTGTAAAAACATTGACTTGAGTCTTTAAAGGAATTGTCATTGCACTCATTGGTGTGACCAGGACGAGGGTGCAAGGGTGCATTGGTGTGACCAGGACCAGATGCATCAGGTTGGGCGTGTCCATATGTCTGCACCAAAACTGTTATTTCTGGCTATATCAAATCCACTTACAAGAAAATAAACTTAAAAGGAATGCAAAGCTTGCCTAAAATGGACAGGTTTGCACCATATAGCAGTCCAAAATAAACATGCTCCCAACCTAATTACATATGCTTGACTATTGTCCAATAGGCTTCATCCTTACAAATTCTGTGTCACACCACTACTACATAACATAGGGAGATTACTATGCAACCTATTCTTGCTTGCATTACATCCCAATCAAACTTCAAAAGGGAGGCTATAATGCTTAGATGCTGTGTTCAGAGTTCAGCGTTTTATTGGAGGATCTTCTCACATAAAATGAGCTGCTGGCTGCTTTAAAGATCCTTCTCTGTGGTCAATAGACTACAGTTCCTACCACATTTTCACTCTTTTATAATATGGTGGAGAATACTGGAAGCTCTAGCCCAACAAGATGAAGCAACACTGCTACAGTAGGTATTGTCATGTGTTGGTTGTCAAAGATGAGCAGAGTATAAGAGTGCTTTATTAGCAGGTTCATGCAGCCATTAAACTTCAACAGGAACTTCAACTCTAACACTTTAAGATGTGTAGAATGTAATGTGTATGCACAATATAATGCTTGTGCACAGTGACACCTGCAGGCCATTTATATAACCGCCACATATCCCCCCTCTAGTAGGAAAGCATTTGGACAAATGTAATAAACTAATAAAACAGCATGTATCTTAAAGCAATTTTATGCATTATTCACAACACATAGTCCTTGGTCCATGAGGGTAGTTTTCTGATTCTCACAGGATGCTTTATAGGTTCACTTTCTTCAGGCCTATTGCAGTTGGTATCAGGAGTAGGAAAATGTTCATCAAATGGAACTTCTCCAAAGTCATATCTAGCATTCCATATGCGTCCATCAGACAGTTCATACAGTATGTGTATGGTCCTTGGTGGTGTCTCACTTCAAGTGGTGTAGTAAATTTAGATTGTCCTTGTTTCAGTATTCCTGGTTTCTTAATTCTGACTAAAGATCCAGGCTGAAAGCGCACTTCTCTTGCACCACGTTTTCGGTCAGTTATAAGCCTTGCATTTGGCTTGTTGACGTTTGACAATGTCAGCAGTAGATGAGTTTGTAGGAACAGTATTTTGTGGTAGTTTGATATCTGCAACATGTAATTTAGTGCGTATCTGTCTGCCATGTAATAATTCAGCTGGAGATGATTGGGTTGTTGCATGGCACGTTGCTCTGTAGTTATGAAGGAACTCTATTGTAAAAACTTTTCAAGATTTCCCAGTAAGATTTGCTGTTTGTAGTGTTTCTTTCAGGCTTCTCTTGAATTGCTCGATTTCTCCATTTGCTTGTGGGTAATACACTGAAGATTTCCTATGCACAATATTTCTCTCTCTCGGAAAGAATTCAAACTCAGATAAAACAAACTGTGGTCCGTTGTCTGATATTAGCTCCTTTGGATTACCTTCTCTGCTGAAGACTGTAGACAGAAATGTTATTACTGAAGCTGATGTTATATGAGAAACAAATGCCATTTCTGGCCATATACTGTAATAGTCTATAGAGTTATAGCAAATCTACAGTCTATAAGAGCATCTGCAACAAGACTCACAATATCAATAGCAAGTTTTTCCCATGCTGAATCAGGGAATGGTACTGGCTGAAGTGGTGGTGTATGTGTGATAGCTGTTTTGTCATGATTCTGAAAAGTAACACAAGAATGAATGGCAGTTACCACATCAGCATCCATTTCTGGCTACCAGTATAATTCTCATAGTCTTTGTTTTGTACATACAATTCCTTGATGACTCTCATGACAGTTCGTATCTAATCCTGTAGTAAGGTTGAAGATCAGGACTGAGTTTCTTCTCAGCATTTGGCCAATTGTCTTGTAAGATGTCCCGTAGTTTTACTTGAATTGGACATGTGAGGCAAACTTGCTTAAAATCAGCAGCTGTAATTGTAGATAGTAAATCAGTCAATGCTACAACTTCTATGTCCTCATCCAGCATATCAGAAGCTGCAGGTAAACGTGACAAACAATCAGCAGTAACATTTTTCAAACCTGGTTTGTATTGTATTTTGTAGTTGAAATTCAGTAGCCTTGCTGACCATCTAGTTATACGCATTCCAGCTCTTCCTAGTCCCTTTGTTGAAAGCAGTGTAGTGAAAGGGCTATGATCTGTGCAGAAGGTAAATTCTCTACCCCATAGGCAGGTTCTCCATTTTTCTGTTGCCCAAACACATGCTAGAGTTTCTTTTTCAACAGTTGAATACTTAGGTTCTGCCACTGTAAGTGTTCTGGATGCAAATGCAACAGTTTTCTCTGAATGATCAGCATGGATCTGCACCAACCCCATAGTCGGAAGCATCTGAATTAACCATAGTGGGCAGTGCAGGATCAAATAAAGCTAGCACTGGACTGTTCACAATTAACTGTTTCACTATTTCAAAGCTATGCTGAGCAGTCTCTGACCAAACCAGACAAAAGTTCCACATAGTATTGCTCAAAGTGGCTCCACAACTGAAGCATAATTGGGAATAAACTTAGAATACCAAGAATTAAGACCTAAGAAAGCTCGTAAGGTCTGAAATCAGGTGGAGTAGGTGCTTGTGTAACCGCATTGATATGGTCCGGGTTAGGCAGTAATCCCTCTTGTGAAATTATATGACCCAGAAATGACAGCTGAGTTTGTCTGAAGTGGCATTTGGAAAGGTTCAGTTTCAGTCCTGCAGAATCAATGCATTTCAGGTGCTGGTCATGAAGATCCATAGTTTGAGCGTAGGCAATTATATCATCCAAGTAGCATTGTACACCAGGTATGTCATGGAGTATAGAAGACATCAGTCTTTGAAAACAACTCGCTGCTGAAGCCAGTCCAAGGTACACGCTTGAACCGAAACAAACCATCATAGATATTCTTCATTGTTACAACAATTGGGGAAACCCATTCAGAGGATTCTGATTTTTCAATCACATCTTACTCTACCAGTTTCTTTAGTTCCTGTGAGACAGTCTCCCTTATAGAGTAGTGCAATCGGATCAATTTCTGGTGTACTGGTTTTACATCTGGTCTCAACTTTACTTTGTGTTCAAAGTTCTTTGCACAGCCCAGTGATGTGTTGCTTTGTGGTGAAATTTTAGACACAGGCTGTGTGGCAGGCACCGGTGATATAGTAATAAGACCATCAACTAATTGTAGGTTTAATATACAGCATCTCCATCACCTTATAGATTCACAGAGGTTGTGTATGTAATTTGCAACATAGTATTGGCCTCCAGTACACAAAAAGGCCATTCTGAAATAGATACAAGATCAGAGACCATCAAATAAGCTAAAAAAAGGGAATGTAGCATCTCAATTATGAAGAAAGACTGGCCGAGTCAGGATTGTTTTTGTTGAACAAGATGAACATGGTGGGGGCGGATAAAATAGATATGTTTATATAATTATAAATGGTCCATGTCTTAAATTCTCTGGTTCCTTATTCATCACTAGTTGTATTAAGGGGACACATGGGCATCCAATCAGATTAAAAAAGGAAGTTTCAATGTACAGCTATAGCCATTCATATCCTGCAGCATGTGTGTACTGTATGTAGCAATACCAGATACTTCAAACTCTTGGACCCATAGTTGTCATAGTTTGCTATATAAATATACATTCAGTAACGCCATAACAAAAATTAGGAAAACAATGGAAAAAAATGATCTACAGTCACATTCTTGTAGATAGGAAAACAAGAAGGTACAGCGGGAAGTTATGTGGTTCAAGGGCAAAATATAATTGCTATAAGAAGCAAAGTTTTGTTATTTTTGTGCCTGCTACAAACATTAATGAAAGCCCCATTAAGAATGAATACACTTGTATTGTACTTTGAAATAGATCAGCAACGGTGGTTGCAGCAAATGACACATATGGCATCCACAGCCTGCATGGCTAATTAGCAATTCATTTAGAGCATGCTGCATATTAATCAGTTCAGTCTGCAGCATGCATCTAAGGGTAGAACTACACGGACGATTTCTCTGCGATTCTGCTGGATCCGACGCTGGGCAACAAAACGTTCGCCTCAAGTCAGATGCGACAGGAAACCAGGTAAGTAATACCTGTCACAGCGTTCATCTGAGGCGACACGACTGTCGGGTGCAAACGCCACAAGCTGCATCCGACAGTTGTGTCGCATTGAATCAACGCTGTGACTCCTTCCGACTATATATTACCTACCTTAATTCCGTCGCATCCGACTTGAAGCAGGAGTTTTGCCACCCCCAGAATCGCAAAGAAAACGGCAGTGTACTTCTTCCCTAAAGGAATTGCTGATTAGCCATGCAGGCTGTGGATTCGCTTATAAAGGAGAGAGGCGACAACCCTATCACAGCTACACACATCTGACACGACTGTCGGATGTGAACGCCGCTTGCTGCATCTTCATCAGACAGTCACATTGTGTGTAGCTGTGATGTTTCTATAACTTACACACACACACATATATATAT
>CM044435.1:7725491-7754171 GCA_024363595.1 Xenopus borealis
CTTTTTTCCTGATTTTCCCCGTTGCCATAGGCGCTGATCCCTATTTGGGCTTATTGTGGACCTTATGAATTGGGCGGCTTAAGAGTACCTAACTTTAGAATTTTTAACTTAGCGGCAATCACAAGATACTTGATCGAATGGACCTTCGGAGGTGATAAACTTACAAATCCTGCTCTAGAGCTTTTTCCTATCGCTGATTCCCATATTTTACATATCCTTCACCTGAAATGGAAGGAAGTCCTTATGATTGCAAAATAAACCCCTTATTTAGAGATTCGATCTTTACATGGAAGTTGTTAATGTAAGGAGCGCTTACCCTAGTGGTCCAGTGGCTGGCCCCCGAGCACGTGGGAGCGCCCGCCGTGCCTTTGGCGGGGACGCTCGCCGCGTGCAACCTCTCTCCTCAAGTGCCGGTACCCTAGTGCGCGCCGCGCGCGCACTTCCGGGTTTTGTAGGCGCATGCGCGCCGGCGTGATGACGTCACGCGCAATGGCGCCAAATTCAAATGCTATTTAAAGGGATCTTTTTGTACAGAACCTTGCCCGTTGTTAGGTTCAATTAGTTAGTTCCTGGGTGTGTTTGCTGTATTATTCCTGATTGATTACTGGTATTTGACCCTTGCTTTGCCTGACTATCCTGCTACTCTCCAACCCTGACCTTTTGCTTGTCTGATTATTCTGTCCTTTGGAATCCTGATCTTTTGCCTGTCCCCTGACTACTCTACACTCTCCAATCCTGATCCTGGCCTGTCTGACTATTCTACGCAGCTTGTGCTGTTCCGGCCTGCCTACTCCGATTGGTGGTATTCTTCGACCCGATTCCCTGGTGAGACGATCGTGCCCCTGTGCTAGCCAGAACTTTTGCTTTACACCTCTCGTTAAGTCCAGGTGGCATCTGAGTAAGCCGAGGGCTCCTCCCAAGGCCAAAGGCGGTCACGTAACTGGTGAAGCCGAGCTGAGATAAAGGTGTCTGGCAACTGTTCTGGTATTGGGTGCCGTTCGTGACAGTTATTCTCCTGTCATGGATTCAATCATATGTTGACACCCTTTATGCCGATCTATCTATTATGGAAAAATTCTAGACATAGATTTTTTTCAAATTCATCACTTCGGAAAAAGAATTGTCCTCTTATGATCAAAGACTGGGTGAGTCCTAAGAATGGTAATCTCCTAGACTGGGCAACCTTAAAAAAGCAGTTGGGCTTAAAGATAGGAGACAACTTGCTTTTCATTAATATAAAAAGTGCTTTCACTTCTATCTATAATAAAAACTTAGTCGCTGTTCAGAAACACTGGCTAGCGGAGGAACTAATTAAACTGGAAGACAATTTAAATAACTTGAAGGTAGCTAACATCATTTGGAATATTTGGTGCCCTTATCTTAGTGAAAAACACCCTCTTAAAGATGCAGCTAAGAAATGGTCAAAATACCTATCCTGTGAAATCTCTCCTTCTCAATGATCATCTTCCATCACCAAATTTAAAAAAACGATTTTCCTCAGAGAACTGGAGAGTGCAACACTTTAAACTGATCCATTTAGGTTATGGGAAACTATACCGTAAAGGAATTAAATCAGGTCATTCTTCTTTTTGCCGGAAATGTAAACAAGAGAACGTTGATTTATTTCACTATTTTTGGAATTGTCCTCTAGTTCAAAAGATGTGGAATGGGCTAAAAGATATTCTTTGTTTAAAGTTAAATATAAATTTTTAGCTTTTCTCCAACTTATGCGCTTTTAAATATCGGTTCACCTTCCCTACTAAATATAATCCAGAGCAGTCACAACACTAAAAATCTGCATAAGTTGATTTTTTATTTTGTAACTGCAATGAAAAAAAACATTCTCCTTCATTGGCTCTTAGAAACCTCCCCGTCCTGGAAAGAAGTCCTCGCACAGGTAGTTCAAATATGTTGGCAAGAAGCATTGTGGATAAGAACTAATAACCCTCAGTTAAAGAGTAATTTCTTAGATAGTTGGTCTCTTTTTTTCAAGCATTTTGATCAAAGCCACGAAGCAAAAATCGTTGGAATTTTACAAATATGCCAAGTTTATTTATTTAATATCTCCTCTAATGTACTGCTAGGTACATGACTGGTTTTGTGGTATTGATTATTATTTCTACTTATTTAGATATGAATATTTACTGAGTGAGATGGTATTGTATTATTGTTTATTCTTGTTTTCAGTGTATGATTGATTTATTGATTTATTTTAATTTAGATTGAGCCTTATCATTTTTTTCCTTTTTATTATACTCTCTATTTTGGCTCGGTTATATATACATTGAATTAGGGTACTTTTACCCTTAAATTTAGTTCCTACTATATTTCGTATGCTACGTGTTATCTTTACTGCTATATCTTGTCATGCTCAACATGTAACTTTAATGTTATGTTTATATAAACTCAATAAAAAGTTGAAATACTAGAAAGTAATTGTCTGCCCCGCCTCTATGCCTAAGGCATAGAACAGTGGCAGACAATATTTGATTTAGGTTGAACCTCTTTTCTTAATGTCAGCTGGAAAGACCTACTGGTAAATAAAGCATTAGAGTGATCGTTATAAGATCTCTTTATATCTTTACATAGATATATCACCCCATAAACCCCTCTTTTTCATTGTGAACATTCCCAATTTAACCAGTCTTCCCTCATAGCTAAGGTTTTCCATACCTTTTACCAGCTTAGTTGCCCTTCTCTGTACCCTCTCTAATACAATAATGTCCTGTTTGAGTGAGGGAGACCAAAACTGTACGGCATATTCTAGATGTGGCCTTACAAGTGCTCTATAAAGTGGAAAAATGACCCCCTCCTCCTGTGAATCAATTGCCCTTTTAATACAGCTCAAGACCTTATTTGCCCTTGATGCTGCTGACTGGCACTGCTTGCTACAGCCAAGTTTATCATCTACAAGGACTCCAAGGCAGGACTGGACTGGGATTCAAAATAGGCCCTGCCATTACTGCTACAAAAAGGCCCAAATAACCCCCACCAGCCCACTTAATAGTCACTTTCTATGGCAACTTACAGCAGCCCATCAGGCATTTGCCAGAACCCACAGATTGCCAGTCCGGGCCTGCTCCAAGGTCCTTCCATAATGGATTTGCCTAGTGCAGTCCCACTGAGGATATAAGGGCCTGGATATTTTTTACATCCCAGGTGCATAACTTTACATTTATCAACATTGAATCTCATTTGCCACTTAGCTGCCCAGATTGCCAGTTTGTCAAGATCCTGTTGCAAGTGCCACATCCTGGACGGAATTAATTGGGCTGGATAGTTTTGTGTCATCTGCAAACACTGATACATTACTTACAACACCCTCCCCTAAGTCATTAATGAACAAGTTAAATAAAAGTGGACCCAACACCGAGCCCTGAGGGACCCCACTAAGAACCTTACTCCAAGTAGAGAATGTACCATTAACAACCACCCTCTGTACCCGATCCTGTAGCCAGTTCCCTATCCATGTGCAAACGACTTCATTAAGCCCAACAGATCTTTGTCTGACATGACCTATCCTTCATAAAGCCATACTGATTGCTGCTCAAAATGCCATTCACTAGGACAACATTTTGAATGCAATTCCTTAAAAAGCCTTCAAATAATTGGCCCACCACATATGTGAAACTTACTGGCCTATAATTGCCAGAAACGCACAGAAGTCTGCCGTGTAGTTCTGCCCTAAGAACATGGTGGTGTATGCCAACAGGCCCTGGAGCCTTGTTTACATTCATTTTTATTAAAGCTTTATATGAAGCATATCCTGAGTCAGCCACTGACTAGATTGACCTGAGCATTCAGTGCAGCTTCTCAACAGCTGCTCAGTCAGACACTTTCCAAGATGGTGATCCCCCTGGGACAAGTCCTTGATCATTGCTGCTATTGACAAGCTGAAACTTTGTTTGTGAAATAAGTTCAGTATATAAAATGGCATTTTTAGCCCTATTCGCTATTAGGGTTTACTTCTCCGTTAATATACTTTAACCCCAAAAAGTTTTTGACTTCTGTCCCAAGAGACAGTTTTTAATTGCCTTTCTCTTCTTTACTTTAATGTCTTTTCTTCTAGCCACATGGGGTGATTCTAAGAGCTTCTACATTTCCTCTTTAAGGGAATAAATTGAGAACAGTAATGATTTAATATTTTAAATGACAACCATTTGTCTGTCCACACGTTCCACCACATGCTGAACCCTAGCACCAGACAAGCAGCAGACTATTCAGCATTTAGGTGCCTTACAGCAGATTACCCTATCCACCTTTGGTATAAATACTTTATAGCCCACTATGTGGACACCCCCTTCATATAAGGGGATGTCCACATAGTGGGCTATAAAGTATTTACACCACCCTGAAGCTGCAGCCACATACTGTTGTATTTCTGTGCAGCAATTGGTCTGTATATTTTTTTTTAAATGATAGCTTTTTGTTTAAAATATCTGCTTAAGTCCAAACTGGAAAGCTACAGCACAATGTGCAAATTTACCTTAGCAACTGGGCAGTGTTTTAAATGGCAGTCTGAAATATGGATAGGGCCTGATTAACAAGTTAATGATAACAGATGTTTGGCAGCGGGGGACATTGACCCCCCCATTTCAGACCTGGAAAGAGGCAGAAGAATAATTCAAAAGCTATGAAAAAAATATAGGAACACCAAATTCACAAGTTTCCAATAATAGGATGTTCTAGAACACAGTAACAGCAAGCTACCCGTTTCAAGCAGTCATCCAGATGGATGAGCGGATCCGCTTGTTTATCCAGGGGCATTATGAGTGGATCTCAAGGGATGTAGGAGGGACCTTGACCACTTTTGACTTCTATTGGCTCAGCCTGTAAAGAAAACTGGCTGATATTCAATGGCTTGCAGAACATTCAAAGCTACTTATTAAGGCATTAGTATATGAAATAATGATGCAATTTGGAAAAGATCAGCCAAGCTACAGGCATGGGACCTGTTATCCAGAATGCTTGGGAACTGGAGTTTTCCAGATAACATATTTCCGTAATTTGGTTCTTCATACCTTAAGTCTACTAGAAAATCATGTAAACATAACTGAATAGGCTCCTTTTGCCTCCAATAAGGATTAATTATATCGCAGTTGGGATTAAGTACAAACTACGGTTTGTCTCTAATAATAAAAGGAGATAAGCTATCTCATAATTTGAGTTTCTGGATAACTGATCCCATACCTGTATATAGATACGGCCACCTTTAGGTCTTATACCCATATAGCACATAAACATGTGACTTGCTGTCTCTAGTGTAGTCTTTACAAAGCCATTAAAAGTACCTACCTGCGTACTATGAAACCCCCTTTAATTTGGGTATTTTCAGATGCAGGAAGCCTCTCAGTACAGTGGCTTCATATGACACTGTTGTTTCCAGGCAGATTTTAGGCAGCAGCAATGAAAGCCGTAAAGGTAAATCAACATGACAACCTGGATGGTTCCTACCAAGTCAAACTTGTAGGTATGTAAATTAGGAAACAGCAAACTCCACTTCAAAATGTTTAATTGAAAAAAGCAAAAGAAAGTGCAAGTCTTCCTTGGCATTTTAGTGACTGCATAACAACATTATACTTATCCGCTGAGTGGTATGTGCCATGCTCGGCTTTGGCTTCTCATTAAACATTCATCTAACCCTAGATATGGCCCTGATGCGCAATGCATTGTGGGAATGTTAAATTACATACATACAAAAAAACCCCCAAAAACAAACAGCCTTCTTCCACGTAACACCGTATATACACTATTTTGGGTCTCTGTAGAATAAGGCTGTTATAAAGCATATATTTTTAAGGGAGCCTACAAATAACGGGGTAGAGAGCCAAAATACAGAACCTTATAAAGCCTCCATACACATTCATGTGCCTGCACAGAACTAGGTTTAATTATAAGAGAAATAGTAGCGTGCAGCTGCCATTCTTTTCTTTCAACAGGCTGGTAAAAGCATTATAGGAATGGTTCAGTATAAAAACAGGTAAATATTTTATTTTACACAGCTATATTAGTTTCTAAAATATAGTTAGTTAGGCAAAAAATGTAATGTATAAAGGCTGCAGTGACTGGATAATACCCAGAACATTACTCTGAGGGGGGACTCTACATGGACATAACTCTTTGCTTTTGAATCTGAGCTGAATGCTGAGGATCAATTGCAAACTCACTGAACAGTTATGTCCCATGTGGCCCCCTTCAAGTCACTGACAGAGAGCTGAAAAGCAGGAAGTAGTGTTCTGGCTATTATGTTAGACATCCAGTCACTCCAGCCTTTATACATTACATTTTTGGCTAACTACATTAGAAACAATTTTTATTATTTACACAGCTATCTATTTACCTGGTTTTTATTTTTACACTAAACTGTTCCTTTAAGCTGTATGTGCAGAATGTTCCTTCTCTGTACACACATGTAAATGGACAGCTGCTATATTGCTCACTTGCTTTCCATAAAGATTAATAAGAAAACACAAAATATCAATGACCACTGGGGTCATAAATACAATTCTGTTTCTTGTATATGCAACCATATATTATGGCTATAGAACAATAAACACAGAGATAGGGTTTCTTTATTTACCTCTAGGATATAGTAATCATTGTCTTATAAAAAGGGACATGGTTCCCTTTTAATTTAAGAAAGGTGAGAAAAGGTAATCAAACTGAACATGTTATAAGTAAACTGTCCATATACTCCAACGCTTGCCCCGGTTTCCCACTTACATTACTACTCCTGTAGCTGGGGATATGGGATCATATTGCTGTGAGTATGGGATCCACCATAATGTACATTCACTGGTAGGTTATTTATCCATCCAGAGAACCCCAGTTTGCTTTGCAAGTTCTTAAGTGCCATATATATGTAGGTACCTGGAAGCTAATTAAATGATATGGCTTAAAGCCAAGGTCCCCTAAGCAGCCTTCCATGCATTTCTTACATGAGGTTTATTATCCAGCTTGATTTTCTGCAGGATGAAGGTTTATGAAAAGGAATTTGCAGCCTCCAATGGAAGCAACTGGTAGCACCCACGTAATGCAACAGTTATTGCAGAGCCAGAAGCAGCAAACTGGAGTCCATAAGGGCCCAAAAATCATTCTGAAAAGGAGAGGAACTTCTTGGCTGCTTTCTTGTGGTCTGCAGATCCAGGGCTATAACTGTGCAACAGTGCCAAGGCTCTGGAGCGGATCTCTGGGGAGATTTGATAGGATGGAAGATGAAGTAGTACCAGGCAGCTCTCCAGTACATCAGGGAAGGGTAAGGCCTAGACGGGAAGTGCAAAACATTTTATAAGAGCATGACATGGAGTTGCTGGAGCCAACAGGGCTGATATAGAAATAACATATCATTTAGATGCCCACCCTCACTCCCAATCCAGCCAGGCTGCATATAAGCTGTTCTGCCTCTCTAGTTCCCAGCACAAAAGTGGAGAATGACCTAAACATAGAAGCTTACAATATTTGTGTAGCAAATTAACCCTCTTTACTGGGTGGCATTGCAAAGCTCTCTGATACATGGAACCATACAACATTACAAATAAAATCTGGTATTTTAATAGATTCTGACTTGGCATTCACCTAAATGTGCTCAAATAATCACAATGACCTGATCAGGCTGGTAGGGTACTCTGTCATTTAATACTTTGACCTTTTCTGGGCCCCTTACTTGCATGGCAATACTGAACCCCAGATCTGACACTGCCCAACTATGCCTTTTATTACACAGATCCATATTGATATTAGATTTATAATGTAATTTTAATGTTAAGTGTTTTTTTTTTTAAAGACTATGCAAAGTCAATTAATTGCCCTTCCCATTGTGGTCACCCCTAGTGATTGTCCCTACCCTGGAAAAAGGAAACAAGGCTGCCAGCGCTGGTATTTAGGTCTGGAGCTACCCAAGGAACTGGACCTCAGTTGGCCCCCATGATGCAGTGGAACGTACAATGTATGATGTCACTTCCACCTGCAAATGTGCAAAAATGGAGCGCCTACCCCTGCATAGCCTCCAGATTTGCCCACAAGTCTCTAAGAACAAGAAATTGTTATATAGGCACACAAGGGCAGCCACTTTAAAGTGACCACCCCTAGGTACAGGTCCTCGGGTGCGTATATATAAATACAGCACTCAAGGCTGCAGTTTTTGCTTCCTTTTAAATTAACTGCTCACCTTTAAATAGTCAGGGAACTCTGCTAATTTATGGTTAGCTGTTGAAAGCCTCTTCATGAGCTCTGTCAGCGACACGGGACTTGGACATGCAGATCTGTAATGAAAGATTTTGGGTGAAAATGAAAATCAGAAAAAGAGAACTATGCCTATTTCCACCAATCGTATACCAATCGTGAAGTCTGGTAGAAATCTACAGGGATACTTTGCATTCTGTAGTAAGCACCATACTACAGACAATATGCATTCTGTAATACTAAAAAATAACTAAATCTAACCTTCATTGATAGTCTCCTTCCTAAAATGGGCAACTAAACCTTCACTTTTCTTGCAGAATTATGATTAGAACTAAGGAATATCCATGCTGAACTAAGGAATATCATGCTGGCTTAATTGTGAAGATTATGATTTAGGAGCATGCTTGGCTGGTCCCCCTCCAATTATTGTCACATTGCAACTTCTTGGCCATACTTTCTCCATCTAATTGAAAAGGAGCTGATCAGTCAAACAACTATATTGTGGCAGTGTAGATGAAACTATGACAGAATAACAATTAGAGTGTTGTGTCCCATCCACATTTAATATATTGTTTTAACAGTGCCCATGCACCCAGCAATTCGTTAGTGATCTAAGGAGTGTATAAGGGCTACATTGAGTGAACCTACACATTGGCTTGGCTTTCAGGAGTTTTATCCTGAGATGGAGAAGTATTTAATTCAGGCTCTGGTTCTAGTTCCAAGGAACTGTCCTGGTTCTGCCTGATTCTCTGGTGTTGCTGTATCATCTCCCGGAGGGCTTTTTGAACCTCTGAAATCTCCCTTTGGGCACTCTGGAAGGGTGCATGGAGGTCTGAGAGCAGCACCTCAAAGCCACATAGATCCCCTGGTTTTATATCCTGCTCTGCCTCCTGCATAACATCAGGGTCTCCGTTTGGACTGTCCATATTGACTTCAGCTGCTGCCTGTTTGGAATCTGTTAGCATTTCTTGCTGGCCCCACCAAATCTCATACATCTTTATGTAGGCAAGGAGGGCCTGCACGCTGTCACAGGCAGTCAAGCTCTCTTTGTTTTCTTGGGGCAACATAGCCCTCAGCTCTTCACAGCCTGAAATAAATAACACCCGCTATGAGAACAAACAAAAACACAGATGCAGTCTTCAATTGATTAGATCATGACATGGCAACTACTAACTGGTTGCTTTGTGTTCTTGGACTAATATTTGGGAACAGAGAAATTCAAGAACCCAAAAAGCTTAACCACCTTCTTCTCTATCTCCAAACTTGCCTACTTGGTTATCTCTTTTCTCCAGATACCTTGAAATAGCTAAAATAACTAGGTTAAATACATATGGGAAATATACACGTGTACATTTAAATCCGATCACCCAATGAAAAAAGGTCACAATTGCCAGTCAAAGAATATACATCCCACAATGCATTTCTATACCCACCTTTAGGAAGCAGCAGTCTGGCTATCCCTTGCATCAGGGTGAAATTCCCTGCCTGGTGACAGCGAAACAGGACATGGAGGAGTGATGGAGCAGCCTCTTCCCAGTTGTTAAGCTGGCAACTTAGAGATAATATGGTGATTTCATGGGAGAGGTGCAGCAGCAGCTGTGGGTTTGAGAAGAGGAGTAAAACACAGGAATCTTATAAATTACACAATTCTCCATTTAAAAGCAAAATATGTATCAGTCTTTGCAGGACCAGTTCTTTCATAATAATATTTTTTTGAGTGGCCCCTTTCTCCCTTTTAAAGGGGAACAAACCCCTAAAAATTAATTTGGCTAAATTACCATGTTTTATATACTGAACTTATTGCAGGGGACACCATCTTAGAAAGTGTCACTGCTCAGTGGGCTCTGAGAAGCTGTTGAGAAATTAAGCTTCTCAGGGTCTTCACAAATTATCAAGCAGAAAATGAGGTTGATATAAGATGATGCTACAGGGCTGATTAGTAAATCATTCAGATTATTGGTACACAGCAGCACAGATATTTAAGTGCTGTGGTTGCCTTGAGCCAGTACAAAAGCCGAATACATAATGTACAAAATTTCTACCCTACTTCTTTAGTTAAAGGAGAACTAAATGTTGTCCCTGTGACTTAAGCTTTAGTTCTCCTTTAACTCACAGGGACAACATATTTCTTATAGTAAAGGAATATCTATGTAGGGAAGCCTGGGTTACCTGTTTAGGGCCAGTATTAACAGTGGTCTGTGGAATCTCTGAAGCAGACAGTTGCTGGAAGGCATCTGTGTATTGTTTCGGGCTATTTACTCCACACACGCTCTGCCATAGATGGGTAAGCTTAGCCATGAAGGCTTCCCCATTACTATTGCCTCTTTGTTCATGGAAACATGGGCTGCTTTGTGTCTTCCAATCCACGGGCATCTTCTCCTCCAAATAAATGTACAGCAGCTCACTGGTACAGAATAGCAGTCTCTGCCCCTGAGAAAGAGAAAGGTATGCAAGGAAAATACACTACTTCTACGCATTCAAAGAAGACAAGGGAATTAGCCTGAGATGAAGCAAGCAATATAGCAGAACTAAACAAAATGTACAACTGCAGATTAGATCAAATGCAGAAATGGATTCAAGAGTTCAACTATTTAATTGTTGACATGTAGTAACCCTAATGTAAATAGGTAGGGATGCAATAGCTACATAGGTCACTATGGTCTAACAGATTTTTTTTTTTACCAGCAGACTGTGATGCGGTCGCAGTGCTTCTTGGGCCGCAACAAAGTTCTTTGCAGTGACCAGTTCCTGGGCGCATCGGATGGCAAATGAAGCAGCGAGGTCCTTTTCTCCTGCAACTAATGCAAGTTCGGCAGCAGTGCTCAGGGACAGCAAATCCCCTTTTTTAGCCAGCACCTTGGCAGCATCATAGGGAGAGGAAGACCCCAAATAACTGGAACAAAAAAAAAAAAAAATAGTTGTACTTTTCCACTACCCAGATCCTCTTCTTCACATCATTACCAGATAGTGAATGAACCGTGAAAGGAGTCACCAAAAGCAATATCTCTCTTGCAAAAGCTGCTGGTAGTGTTTGCCTGAGTGACACTAACTATTCCATGATTAAATACTTATAGAAACTGCAATACTCTGCTGAACAGCCAATAGCTTTAGGCCACCCTCTAATTTTATCAATTTACCTGTGTGGTCCCAAACATAAAGGGATGGTTTAACTTCAAGTTAACTTTTAGCATGTTAAAAAGAATATAGATTTGTGGGAAGAGGGGTCATTCTTCCACTGTATAGAGCACTTGTAAGGCCACATCTAGAATATGCCGTACAGTTTTGGTCTCCAATTCTCAAACGGGACATTATTGAATTAGAGAGGGTACAGAGAAGGGCAACTAAGCTGGTAAAAGGATTGGGGTTGTTCACACTGGAGAAGAAGTGCTTAAGGGATGATATGATAGCTATGTATACATAGATAAGGGGGTCATATAATAATCTCTCTAATGCTTTATTCACCAGTAGGTCCTTCCAGCTGAAACCAGGTCATCCATTCCGATTGAAAGAAAGGAGGTTCCATTCAAATATTCAGAAGGGTTTTTTTACAGTGAGAGCTGTGAAGATGTGGAATTCTCTCCCTGAATCAGTTGTACTGGCTGATACATTAGATAGCTTTCAGAAGGGGTTGGATAGCTTTTTAGCAAGTGAACTTAATATGTTACAAAGTAAATATTGGGCAATGATTAGCAACTTTTCAGTTGAGTTATTCATATTTTTTTTGTGATCAAATTTAGGTCACTGTTCTGTGTGGCTAGAACTTTATTTTTACTGTTACTTTTTATTTGTTATCCTTATCCTTGGGCCTTTCTACTCATCTTCCAGTCTCTGCTTCACACCACTGCCTTGTTGCTATGGTAATCTGGACCCTAGCAACCAGGTAGCTGCTTAAATTCCATACTGTAGAGCAGCTGATCAAAAAAACAAATTAAAAACCTCAAGTAATAAAAAAACATTGACTAACTACAAACTGTCTCCAGAAATTACTCTCTACATCATACTCACAGTTCATGCTCCATTAACTAGACCTGCCTGCAGATATCCCACACTCACCACTTAGCAGCCATGGAATAGTGCCCATCTTGCTCTAGAACTGCAGCCCAGCCAGTGTACAGCTGCCGCAGCACCGGATCATCAGGGAGGAGCCGAGCCTTTGCAACTGCAATGGCTTCTCTGAAATATATATCCCGATATAGCGAGACTGTTAACACCTTGCAAATGAATCACTTGCACAAAACATGCATGGCCAAAACAGTGAGACAACTCCATTATCCTCATGCAACAAGCAAATATAAGTCAGATTAAAGCTGGCTACTGGCTTTTCATTAACTTGTGTCTTAACCTACAGTAAGTGACTATGTTGATCCATAGTGAAGAGCTGAAGAGCATGGATGGTTATGCCAAGATCACATCCTCAAGGTATGATCCATCATAAGAGTTATAATGCAGAGGACTAGTCAACTTAATGACAAGAGGCTGCAATATATATATACTTTGCCAGGTGACAATTATTCATGCAATATTTTCTACTGCTGAACTCCAAGCTCTCAGCCATCCTGAGTGAGCATGCTGGGACATGTAGTTCAAGCTTTCCCTGACACTGGTATACAGACCTGTAGAGGTGGTTCCCCTTGAGCAGTTCCACAGCTTCGTACACTTTATTAATGGACAGGAGGTGGGAAGCAGCTTTCACATACTGCTCCTGAAAGCAGAGCTGCTTAACAAAGGCTTCAACCACCCACAGCCAAACGTTGTATCCAGCTAAAGAGGGAGAAAATGGGACATTATAATTCACATAGGGGCTTCAGACTTTAGCAACTGCAAATCCATACTCAAATCAGATATACTCAAACCCAGGGCTGCCACTGGGGGGAGGGCAGTTCTTTTGGACTCCAGACAACAAACTCTGCTGCCACCAGTAAATTGTTGGACTGCTTTATAGCACCTTGTCCTCTGCAGTTTGTGTATGAGGTCCTTTACTCACCCATGGGGGACAGTGCCACCAACTGGTCAGTCAGTTCACCCCTCTCTGCAGCCAGTTGCAAAGTCCCCTTAAGATCCCCTTTCCAAAGCATGATCTGATGTTGAAGTTCAGGGTGCCCATTCTCCAGATGAGCCTTACCTACAAACCAAATGTGAAGCTTTAAGTAGAGCAATCAGGAAACAGGAAGTAAAGAGAAACATCACAGTCAGCCTTATTGTGGCCTTGTGACTTTATATTGTTATGAACTCCTGCCACTTCTAATTTTAGAACAGACAGTACTCTATTCTTTATAAATTGTACCTCTGCTGGTTCATACGGGCTAGTATACATAGTAACTTGAACAGTTAAAGTCCAGGGCTGTTCACAGCACTCCTACTTTACTTTGCTTTAACACGAGAAACAATGCGGGGCAGGGGGTGAGATATAAAAGTTTAACAAACCCTCCTCTTCCATAAGCTGATACAGGGCTGCACGGTCACTGTATAATCCCAGGTGCAATGAGTCCTCTGAGTGAAAATTAGATCGGTCTTCCAAATCTGAGAACAGAGCAAGAGTTCATGGGTTTGGATGCATGTAATGGACAATAACAGAATGCAGAGGTACATGAATGTACATCAATATAATTTAAATATTCAAAACCCCAAGTACCATGCCCACTCAATTTCCTTTAAAAACGCAATACCCTCTTTGCCCCTGCAATGCTCCTTCCTTGAACTGTGTACTCTGCTCCACGTCCCTTATTCTTTCTCAATCTCTGTACCCATTCAATAAATAAGTGCATATTGCTTATAGAACCATTATTGGTCACTGTTTTTCCTCTTCAGTCTTCTCAGTGTGAGGAAGTTGGCGGTATCTTGGTGGTACTTGGCACAGATTTCCATTCATGTTGAACGGCATGTGATTTTGAGTGTTTTCTCCCCTCCATTGGAGCTACAAAACACTTGGGTGTCTAAACATTCAACATCATCATGTCTGCCATTACACTAAACGAAGCAGAAACTGGTTCTAAGCAAAAGAATAGTATTATATATAGAGTATGTTGCTTAATGCAGGAGTAGGTGGACCAGGTTATGGTCTTCTCAATTTATCTGATATCTGGTTCCCAAACTTTATGTCCTCAGATAAAATGAAGTTGCAATAAAAATGAATATATTCAGGAACAGAAAAGGTCAGTTAAACCCACCCCCTTCAACATAATAGTTGAACACCAAATGAGTGGGAGGAAACTGCTGTGGGGGATCCTTTACATACAGCCTGGCCTCTTAACTTGTGTAGTTCAAAGTCCATATTTTTTTTGATCCATAGTGCTTCTTTCTGTAGTTTCCTATTTCCACCTCTCTGTGGAGTGTCTATTACTTCAAGTACTAACCATTTTAGTTGTTGAGTTGCATTATGTTTATGCATATTAAAGTGGCGGGATACAGGGGCATCAGTATTGGATTTAAAGTTGTGTATATTTCCCCTTATATCACCATTATTTAAGGTACTTTGTATTTTGTAAGGACTTAATATTCCTTTAAAACATTATGCAACATAAAATATGTTGTATACATGCTTAAGTGCCCTTGTGGACAGGTTTATGTGGCCAAACTTCCTGTGCTGTTAGAGAACAGATTAAAGAACACAAGGGAAATAAACACAACGTTAAATCAATACTGCTACTGATACCCCTGTATCCCGCCATTTTAATATGCATAAACAAAAGGTAACTCAACTAAAATGGTTAGTACCTGAAGTAATAGACTATCCACAGAGAGGTGGAAATAGGAAACAATTGTAACTACAGAAAGAAGAACGATGGATCAAAAGATTTTGTATCCAATAAGTATGAACAACCAGTGGAGTATTGTTCGTTTTTTATAGAATAGTGGAGAGTTTCACTCTGCTAACATTTCTTTCATTTTCTTTACAGTGATAAAGAATCAACACTGCCTACTTTTATCATACCTGGTCCTCATGAACAGCACATGGGTAAGATACAGGTTCTAATGGCAGCACAGTTGTTTGTAACTTTTCTTTTGCTAAAATGCTAATTTAAATGTGAACCCATGTGATTTATAAATGTTATCAAACCTTGTTCATGATAAGAATTTAAATATGGACTAGTAGGGTTTTGTAGCAGTACTGGGGGCAAGTGCTAACAGATTTGTGAAAAATGCACACAACTTTATTAAAAATATGGACTTTGATTTGAACTACACAAGTTGAGAGGCCAGGCTGTAAAGGATCCCCCTCAGTAGAGTCCTGCGCGGGTCCATTTTTTGCGACCCGCACCCGACCCGTACCCGCAACCCGGACCCGCAATCTTACCCACTTGGACCGCGACCCGAACCCGCGACTAGCTACCCGCAACCCGGACCCGCGACCCGCTGACCATCAAGAATCAGGAAGTGCTGTCATTGTAAACCGGAAGTGACATCATCGGAAATAGTCACGATAGTCAGGGAACAAAGGAGTAAAACAGGAAGTGCTGTCATTGTAAACCGGAAGTGACATCATCATTATTAGAAATGCTCAGAAAAAGGAGTAAAACTCGCTATAGCGAGGATCCGCGACCCGACCCTCAACCCGCCAACCTGCAGAATCAACGGCCAGCTTCTGTACCCGCACCCAGAAATTCTACAAGCAGTCCGCAGGGTACCGCGGGATTTTGCGGGTAACCCGCGGGTACCCGACCCGCTGCAGGACTCAACCCCTCAGCAGTTGCCTCCCAATCATTTAGCGTTCACCTATTATGTTAAATGGGGTGGGTTTAACACACCTTTAAATATTTCTGTGTGACTGATTTGTATTGTAATACTCGAGAAATAGCCCACAGCTTAAAACATGTGTTAAATAAATAATGCAGCATAGTTCCTGCATTGGCGCATCTGTTCCCGAATATATTAATTATAAGAGTATGTTGCTACTGATCTGTTTTCAAACAGATAAGATGATGCCATGGAGTTCTTAATGGTACAGTGCCAAAAGCCAGAAATGGAAATATACTCATTACCCTTAGCACAGAGAGCAGTTGCCAACTTAACACAGTCTCTGTGTTGCTCTTCTTTGGATCTGTGATCTTTGCTGGTGCTTATGGGAAGCAATGACCGACTCTTCTTCTTCCTCTGCAGATCTGCAACAGGATATGCAGGTAATAAATGGGAGTGACAAATCAGGCCTAGACTTCAGTCTAGGATGTGGATTTTGCGATAAAGCAATCTGAGCCAGTCTTTGCCACTATACATGCTCATCAAAGTCACCATTCAGAGTCCATAAATGTATTTTAGTATTTTTAGTACCAGCTATGCATCATGTTTTCATGACCCACCCTAAACAGCATTAGTGCCAATATTTGAGTCCCACCCATAGATTAAGAATCTCTGCTCTGTCTATAGTTAAAAAAAGGGCACAACACATGTTGCTATTATTCCAAATTGTAACCATTCATTCATTGGGCAGCATAGCTGGACGGTGGGGTGCCTAGCTCCCACTTCGTCCCCATGTAGTCAGGCAAGTCACGGCTTCTGGGGTGTTGACTGGAAGTGAGGGAGCGGGTAGTACGTTTTGTTGTACTACGGGCATTAAGCCCTGCACACTGGACTAACTCAATGTTTGGCTCCACCGTTTGCAGTTTTTAATTCACTATATTTTAGGGACATTGGTCCCGCACTGCACATGTATTGTAATGGCGGTGTGTGTGTAATTTGTGAGTGCTGTCTGTTTTTAATGATAAGTTATTAAAGGTTACGTTTTAACCTAACTTGATACTTTGTACTCTACACCCACTGAACTGGTTTGCTGGTGAGCAGGAAAAGGATTCTTTAAGTTGTAGTTTCCTTTCCAGGTTACAATTGTTGCAGAATATATTAAAAAAAAAAAGCACATCACATGTTGCTATTATTCCAAATTGTAACCATTCATTTCAAAATAATCATGCTGCACACAAGCCATGTATAACCATAACAGTAGGGAATATAAAAGCAATATAAAAAAAAAGCAGTGAGCAAAGGATGGAATCAGTACCTGCTCGTTCTTTGGCCTGGTCCTTCCTAAGGGGTCCAGCCTTAGAAAATGAAATGGGACTGTGCTTATCCGGAGCAGGAACTGGAGAAGCGACCAACTGAGATGAACGTTCAACATCAGCTGGAAGCAGAATATCAAGTTACAACTGATCAACTCCCTAATATTTATCTTATTTGGAATAGATGCGGTGATATACATCTAACCATTAATTATTTCATCTCCCATGTAAATTACCATGAGAGGGTTTTAATCTGTCCCATTGCTTAAAAAAATGCATATTACCATTCCCTGAAAGCTGCCAGTTTGGGAATAGAGCAGGTTTGAAATTTCATTTGCCAGTGTATCACGTCAGACAGTTCATGGTACATCAGCAGATGAGAAAGAGATGGACTATGTCTTTTACAATTCCTGCTGTTTGGATCGTTCTTGTGCCTTGCATGAACAATAGGACAGCATACTCAGTTGGCCCATGTATTGTCACCTTTACAATGTTTGTCAGTGATTTACAGTCAATTAAAGTGGACAGATCCAATATTCATTGTCTGCAGATCCTGACCAATAACAATGCAGCTTGGTTCCCCATATTTGTGCTTGTTTAAGGAGTGGCACTTGAGGGCGCCCTTAAAATGATGCTCCTGATGCACAAGTCACACAGAGAGAACTGTACTTACCACTTTTTTTAAAAGCAGCCTCAAGGTACTTGCCAAATTAACTTTAAAGGGGGAACTATCACAAAATGAAAACTGAATATAAGCTTCATTATACTGAAATAAGAAATTCTCTAAATATAATCAATTAAAAATTCTGAACTCTTTCTGAAATATCAAAGCTACTCTTGACTCTTCCCTTTCAGCGATTTTGAATGACCATTGAAGCCAACATATCTTTTAAGAGGCTCCTTTCGTCTAGAAAATGATTTAGAGCTCACTCTATTAAAATCACCAAAATCCTGTTTCGCTACATGCAGAATTTGTGCCAAAGTCAGTTATTGTTAGATTTGGTTTGCCCTGCTTCAATTTAAAATCAGCTACAGTTAGGTCCATAAATATTTGGATAGAGAGAATTTTTTTTATAATTTTGATTTTGTATGTTACCACAATTTAATTGAAACAATTCAGATGCCGTTGAACTGCAGACTTTAAGGGCTCATCCAGACGCAAAGATTCGGGGACATTTGTGAGGCAATTTCGAGCGACTTTGAAAAACGCGTTGCCGTGTGTGAATAGGCACAGGCGACTTTAGCGCTAGCGTGAGCGAGATACCAGGAAGCCATTCAGGGAGATTTGTCGCCCCAAAGAAGAGGCGCTTAGTCGCCAGGCGACAAATCTCCCTGTATCTTCGCGTCTGGTTGAGCCATAAGGTTTAATTCAGTGGGCTGAACAAAAAGATTGCATAAAAATGTGAGGAACAAAAGCCTTTTTTTTTTTTAAACGCAATCACTTCATTTCAGGGGCTCAAAAGTAATTTGAGAATTGACTCAAAGCCTATTTCATGGGCAGGTGTGGGCAATTCCTTTGTTATGTCATTATACATCGGTATCAGTGAAAATAAGCTGCATACGAAATATATGCAGCTGAAAGCTCCCCAAAGCCTCCCTCAGCAAGGCGAACCTTAGTAACACCATTAAATCATCTTACGGAGTTGTTTTAGTCACCCTGGGCTAGGGGAGGTGCGATCCCTCCATAGGCTGGAGTCCTGTTTCCATTTGTAATTAGCCTAGAGAGATTGCACCGCCCCAGCCCACCGTGACTGAAAACACTCAGGAACATGATTTAATGTTGTCAGAGGGTCTTGTTTTCTTGCTTTGGGGGGCACAGGAACAGCAGGGATGTACCAAAGTTACCATAAAGTTACTGCAGCCTGAAGAACCTTCCTACCGAATGTCAGAGGCTGAAAAGTTGTAAAATTTTGCAAATGAGTGGATCGATGTCCACGTCGCTGTCTTGCATAGCTGTTCTGCCAAGGTTTGGTTTCTAAAAGCCCAGGAAGTGCTCATCCCTCTGGTAGGTTGTGCCTTGATGCCCTGTGGAGGTGATTGTCCTTGTGCTGTGTAAGCTCGGTGGATGGTCTGTTTTATCCATCATGAGATGGTGGCCTTGGAAGCCCGTGTGCCCCACTGTGGCCCGGAGGGCAATACGAGCAAGGCGTCTGTTTTTCGGATATCATGTACCCTTTTAAAGATAGAATTTGAGAGCCCTGGGTGTGAAGTGCCACCTCCTTTGGGTTGGATGGCAATGGGCAGAATGTAGAATGGTGATCTCCTGATTTAGATGAAAGGACGAGACCACCTGGGAAGGAAGGATGGTACCGTGAGAAAAACCGCCCTATCATGGCGGAATACCAGAAAAGGACCTCTGCATGATAGAAAAACGAGTTCAGAGACCCTCCTCACTGAAGCAATCGCCAGTAAGAAAGTAGTCTGCGAAGTGAGCCACTGTAGAGAGAATTATGCTAATGGTTCGAATGGTGGTCCTTGCAGAGCCAGTAGTACCAAAGAGATCCCATGTGGGGATGTGCGCTCGAATTGTTGGAGCCAGATAAGCTACCCCTTGCAGGAAGACTCTGACATCCGATAGGAGAGCAAATGGTTTTGGATGGAGGATTGGACCCTGTGAGAGAAGGTTTATCTATTGACAGGTTTAGTAGATCGGAGAACCACGTTCTTCGTGGCCATCTGGGAGCGATGAGGATTTATTTTTTCGCCTTGTAGCTTCCTGATCATTCTTGGTATTAAAGGATGTGGTGGAAAAGCGTAGGCCAGTCAGAAGTTCAACTCTGATGTCAGAGTGCCCCCCATGTGCTAGAGGGTATCTGGGAAAGAAATTGGATACTTTGCAATTCTGTCGAGTTGCCAAGAGATCCACTTCTGGTATTCCCCATCTCTCCATCTGCTCTTTGAGTGACAATTAGCCTGGATCTAGCGACAGTCTGCTTAAAAAGTCTGCTTCCCAGTTTTGGACTCCTGGTATGTAAATGGCCAATAGTAGAGTCTGTTTTCTGTCAATGAAAAATGAGCTTGACCTTGTTTAGCTCCCCTCTGCTCCTTGTGCCGCCCTGGTGATTTATGTAGGCTTCTGCCGTGGAGTTGTTCCACTGTATAGTCACGGCTTGCCCTGTCAGTTCCCGTTGCCAACGTATTAGGGCCAGTCGAATTGCCCGTATTTGGAGCTGGTTGATTGACAGTCTGCTCTCCTCTTTTGACCATAGGCCCTGAGCTGTTCTGCCCTCCAGGACCGCTCCCAACTGAATAGACTTCTGTCCATAGTAAGGACATGCCACTGTGGTCTTCCGATTGGTCTTCCCTTGGTTAAATTGCTGAGCTTCAGCCACCAACTCAGGGATATACAAGTCCTTCTGTAGAAGCGAATCATCTGGTAGAATTACTTCTTTTTCCAAGATGATAGGATGTTCCACTGCAGTTCCCTGAGGTGGAACTGGGCAAGGAGTACTGCTTCCATTGTTGATACCATGACTCCCAGAACCTTCATGCTGAACCTGGCCATATATAGTATAGTTTTCACTAGCAAAGCCCTATCCAGGACCGTCATGCTGATGTGGTCTTGTTGAAAGGTTTGCGACCTTGCCAGGCGGTTCTGGACTTGCCACTCCAACTGCCTCTTCCTGAGGTCGAATGTTGAGGCAGGCATGATCTTGAGCTTTTGTTTTGTGGGCCTCAAAAAAAAAAAAATAGAAAATAATTTCCCTCTATGGAAGGAAGAGCGTGCCCGCGGCTGTGGCAGTAGGGTGCTTTTGCCACCTGTTGCTTGACTTATGATCTTATATAACTCTGGACCAAAGAGTAGTTGGCCTTTTAATGAAATGGAAGCAACTTAAATGAAGACATATCTGCAGACCATAGCTTGAGCCATAGGGACAGCCAAGCAGTAACCGTGTGGATGTTCGTCTAATCACCTGAACTGTGTCCAGGGATGCTTTACATATAAAGTCATTTGCGTCTTCAATCTGAGTTTGTGGCCTGGGGCCCTGGATTGAATATCTTCAAGCAGGGAATCTGACCATGATTGGATGGCTCTGCTGACCCAAGCTGTGGCAAGGGCTGGTCCGAGAGCAGTCCAGGAGTCCGAAAAGTTTGAGTAAAGTAGGCCCTCCAGTTTTTTATCCATAGCGTCGTTGAAGTACGATGCATCTGGAACTGGTTAGGCAGTATTCTTGAAAAGCCGGGACACCGGAGTGTCCACTGAAGGAGGTGAAGTTCACCTTTCCACAAACTCTGTATCAAAAGGGTAGTTCTTTAGGAACCTCCTGTTAGCTTGGAAATGTCTTTCTGGTTTATCCAACTAATGGGGAGAGGGGTTCCCTCCTTTTGTGCGTTTTGGCCTTAGGGCTCTTAAGGTGAGATAGGAGTTTGTCCAGTAATTGAGCAAATCTTGGAATTCCTGTAGTTAACGTTGATGTCCACTGAAGAATATCCTATGAGTCCATGGGGGGGGGGCTGAATTCCCTTGGGAGGTCTGAGTTCCCTGAGGATGAGCAGTCCCTGGGGGACCTAGAAGGAGTGGAACAGCTCATGATCCAAAGCATAACACATCATCTGTAAAAAATGGCGGAGGCAGTGTGATGGCTTTGGCATGCATGTGCCACAGATGATGTGACACAGGACGAAGCAGCCGAATTAATTCTGAGGTCTTCAACAACATACTGTCTACTCAAATCTGGCTAAATGCAGTCAAATTGATTGGGAGGCATTTCATAATACAGATGGACAATGACCCAAAACTTACAGCCAAAGTAACACAAGAGTTTATTAAAGTAAAGAAGAGGAATATTCTTGAATGGCCAAGTCAGTCACTTGATCTGAACTAAATTGAGCATGCATTTCACCTGATGAAGACTAAACTTCGAAAAAAGAAAGGCCGACAAACAAACAGCAACTGAAAGCCGCTGCAGTAAACCCCTGGCAGATCATTAAAAAGGAGGCTTCAGGCTGTCATTGCCAATCAAGGTGCTTCAACTAAGTATTAGACATTATATTTTCAGTTTTTTAATTTGTCCAATTACTTTTGAGCCCCTAAAAAGACGTGACTGTTAAAAAAAGGCTTTAGTTCCTTACATTTTTATGCAATCTTTTTGTTCAACACAATGAATTAAAAGTTTGCAATTCAACTGCACCCGAGTTATTTAATTTAAAATTCATTGTGGTAATGTATAGAAGCAAAATTAGAAAAAAGTTATCTTTGTCCAAATATTTATGGACCTAACTGTATACTTCTGTAGACTTCTACGGCAAAACATATGCTGTCCATATCTGAATCCTACCTTCATGTAAGTCTTTGTCAGTAGCCTCTGGCTCAGGAGTGCCCTGCTCTTGATCGGATGACCCATTCTGTGTTAGAGGGCTCACCCCTTCTCCCTTCAGTACCTCACCCCCTGTCTCTTCTTTGGGGATGTCTAACTTTTTCTTCTTCTTGGCTTTTGGTTTTGATTGAAGGCCACGCTTTTTTTCAAAATCAATGGCTTTTTTCCCTAGAAGTTCCAGAAAACAGTGAGCTTACAAAATAAGTTAGCAAAAAGTAAAACCTGTATTTGCACCTGAAAATAATAGTGTAGAGACATCATTGTAAACTGAATGTTTCATTATCACCCCATTTTCTAAAAAAGGTCTGGGCAATAAAGAAGGGTTGTATGCTGCCAATGGCACACCAATTGATTATTAACAAAGGTCATCACCCACACTTCTGGACCACTGTGTTTTAAACGCTCTATTAAAAAACTTATAGAAATTCAGCTGTATTATAAGTGAAAGGAAGGGGTCCTAAAAGTTTAATCACAAACTCCCTATGCAAGACGTGACCAAAACTTTTTAATAAACAGTAAAATTGCCTACCATGGCTTTGTCATATGAGTGAGCCTGCATAATGGAATAATATAACATACAGTAGGAAAAAGGCAGCAGCATCACACATTGTAATTATTTATAAATATTTTCTGTTAAGAGATTAAGAACATGAATGGCTAAGCTACTAGCCTTTTAACAGTTTTGCAGGTAGAATTAGGGGTTTCACTGAATATAATACAACTGACCTTTGGGGGGCCTGCTATGTTCTTGTTTCAATATTGACCAGTTATGAAGGCAAAAATCATCAGCTCCTGTCCACACTTGGTCTGGATCCACAGGAGACCACTGAACAGACAGCAGCCTCCCTCTGTGCCCACGATAGTTACTGAGTGGTTCTTCTTGCAGAACATTCCATACCTGAAAGAGATGTTTGTGGCTAAGTGTAAGGAAATAATTGCCATGACAGATGATGCACATAAAAGTACAGAGCAGTACAAATACACGGGCCTTTGTTCCACATATGAAATAAGATAAGGAAACAGATTGTATTCCTAACTATATCCTTGTTTAACTGCAGGTTTCATATCTGCCTCCTAGTGCATTATGAGAGAGCATTAGTTCCTGTGGTTGGTGCTTAGGTCCAACAACCTAATGCAGATAGATAGACAGACAGATAGATAAGACAGCAGCAAAGATAGATACAGATAGATACACAGACATACATACACAGATAGGACAACAACAGAAACAGATAGATATATAGACAGATAGATAGATAGGTAGATAGATTGGACAGCAACAGATAGAGAGATAGATAGACAGGACAGCAACATAAATATATAGATTATAGACAGCAACAGAGACAGATAGACAGGCAGATCCTGAGTATGTACAGACTGAGTGCCAACAAGTTGGAGACTGAACTGGGACAGCACAGACAGACCTACAGGGCAAGGGAGGACAGTGGAGAAGGATGAGGCCCACTTCTTGCTACAGAGCACCAAATACTCACACAGAGAGACACCCACTTCCAGATATTCTCTGTCAAATCCCAGACTTCATACCCATAAAAAAAGACAGGAAACTCTACAACTTACTGGGAGAAGAGGCACTGCCAGTGGCAATAGCTGCACAATATGTAAGCAACTGTCATGGACTGAGAGAGACTGGTCTTTCCCCTATTCTCATGAATGCCCCCCAACCAATTTCAACCTTCTACCTGCTTTGGCAATGCTAAATGTATTTGGTTAAGCCAATAAAGCTAACTTGATTTGTTTTTAGATAGATAGATAGATGATAGATAGAGGCAGACAGATAGATGATAGATATAGACATATAGAGATAGACAGATCAGCAACAGAAAGATAGATACATGCAGATAGATAGATTTAGACCGCAACAGAGATAGACAGATGCTAGATAGAAAGATAGATGGATAGATATGTATAGATTGATAGGACAGCAACAGATAGAAAGATAGATACAGATATATAGATAGACAGATAGGTAGATTAGACAACAACATAGATCGAGAGACCTGGGGGTGCTTGTGCATTTTTGTGGATTTTGGGCAATGTGTAAATAACGGGTCTGATGGAGTATTTGGGTAGAAAGTACTCAAACATAGTATTGGTGATACATCCCTCATTTAATCCTTTTACTAATAAATCTCTGAAAAACAATGGTAGGGTCATATGTTAATTTCTCATAGTTATCAGTGTTTTGTAATTGAGACAAAATCTCCTCTTTATAATACATATAGTCCAAAATGACTGTGTCACGAACGCCACCCGGAACCTTTCCGGGAGCTCCGGGCGGGGCAGGCAAGATGGTCGTCATCCCGCCGCGCAAGAGGCATTGCTGCGCCAAATTCAAATATATAAAGACGCTGAAGACACGGGTTCGATGGCCGAGTATAGCTCAATATGTTTCCTGACTCTGACTCTGCGCTGCCTGCCTCCTGAACCCTTTTACCTGGACTTTGACTATTCTATCGGATTATTCTGAACTGCACTCTGCCTGGACTCTCTGAAGGGGCTTCCTCCTTGATCCTGACTGCCCCCTCCCCCTTGCGGGTGTCGCTGGCCCCCGCTGACACTATACATCCCCCCTTGTCTGCTTTTCTAACTATAATGTCTTTATTTGATTTCAGAGCATTCCTCTGTTCAAAAGTCAAAATTACCCCATAACTTATGTTTGGTCTTATACCATTCCCTCATATCAAGATTCAACATACGGTTAAAAGTCTTAATTGAGGCATTAGTACTTACTGGATCATAATCACTTTTAACCTTAAATTTCTTGTGAAAATGAGTGCATTTTAAATCATGCCATATTCAGGAAGTATGGCGCCTTCTATAGGCGCTATATCGATGATGTCTTCTTCATCTGGACAGGCTCAAGTGCAAAGCTTGAGAATTTAGTCGAATTTCTAAACAATATGGGTGGTCCCGTTAAATTTAACTTAAAGTATGATATTGACAGTATTGAGTTCCTTTATGTTAAAGTATACAAACAGTTGGATATACTACAGACATGTATGTATGTCAAGCCCACAGACAGAAACACATTATTGCACATCAGAGCAATCACCGTAGGCACTTGCCAGATTTGCTGCCAAGGTCACAGTTATTAAGGGTAATAAGAATTGACAGTGATGATGTAAAAAGAAATGAGGATATTAATATTATGTGCCAAAAATTCTTGCAGAGGGGCTATCCACAAACTTTGATTAAGGAAGCCAGAGAGTGGGCAGGAAGCCTGGATAGGGACAAAGTCTTATTAAAAACTAATACAGAAAAAAAAGAAGGTGGATGAAAAAGATTTAAACTATGTAAGCCAATATGGAGAGTGCACCAAACACATGAGAGAATGTGTATTAAAACATTGGGCATTGGTCTTGAGTGACGAAAATATGACTAGTAAATTACCACGTAGACCTAAATTCAGCTATCAGATAGGGAGCTCATTAAAAGAGATTCTTAGCCCCTCGGACCCAATGGATAAATATTCCAAGCCACAGCATTTCCTGTCGCCTAGACCCAGTGTTTATAGATGTACAGGCTGTGTTATGTGTAGTAGTTTGATATTGGGCAATCAATTTTTACATCCACATACAGGGAAGAAATACAGCATCAAACAAAGAATGACATGTACGACAAGTTTGGTAGTATATATTATCAAATGCCCATGTGGATTAATCTACTGTGGCAAGACAGTGAGGATGCTGAAAGAAAGAATTGGCATGTACAAGGCAAGCAATAGAGCTGCCCTTGATCCAGAAAGGGAGGACAAAGTAAAGGGTAAGAAACAAGACACTGCACAACAGTTGGTGGCCAAGCACTGGGCGGAAGCTAAGCACAGTCCGGCAGCATTCAGATGCATGCCCATCGAACACGTGTCTTTTGGATCCATGAACTGGATTGTGTGGCCCCTAAAGGACTCAATGGGCAATTGGTACTTAATTGTATTCTGACTTAAAATGCTATATAGCCAGATAAAGTGAATGGAAAACACCGTGCTATGACAGATTGGGCAAAATTGAACTGAGATGTATGGTCTAAATTACACAATGCGAATTGGTGGTTTATAAGCACTTTATTGTAAACATTTTCTTATCTGTCATTGAAGTAACAAAGTAACATGTTTTTATGAATCTACAGATGTCATGGACTTCCTATATTTGATACAAAAATATCCTTTTGGACACTTATGTTTCACCCAATTGGACACTTCACTTGTCACAACACTGGCACCTAGTGGAAAAAGAATGTACTACCTTTACTATTATACAAACGAATGTATTCACTGTGGAGAGTTTTTTTCTGTTTATGACGTCATGCTTTGGCGCCATTTTTAAATTTATTTAACAGTCACTTTGGTGTATGCAATCTATCCTTGATAAAGGCCCCAACGGGGGCCGAAACGTTGGAGATGCACTACAAATAAAGACACAGTGATTGGTCCATTCATATGATTATATTATACACAATTGACCAACACCCAACATTTAATTGCAAAATCCGGACAGAGTGCGCTCATTGTACAGACTTTATATGCACTCCCATATTAGAATGTAAAAGAAGCTGTTACTTTATTGTGTCTTGGTCCAACGTTTTGGTCCTTATTAGGACCTTTCTCTATTTTTAACCGTGCGCCCCTATGAACTTTGGCTTTGGATTGCAGATACTCATCTGTAAACATATATATATATATATATATATCTGTCTGGCTTGTGGTGAGCTAGCTCAGAGACACAGCTGGGCTACAAGACTATGCAATTAAGCCTAGTTCATTAGCATGTCTAGGAAAGTAAAGTGAATGATAACCCTAGCTATAATTTCTAACAAAAAGCAATTGCATTAAACAATAAACTTTGCTCACCTTTAATTTTAGTTGGCCTAAACATTAAATATGCACCCAGACTAGACTTAATTCTTAAAAATAAATAAAATAAAGCATTTCCTGTTACCTGAGCAGTACCATCGTAACTGGCAGACACTAATCTGGCATCGTGGTGAGAGCTCCATGACAGGCTTGTGATCTTTGCAGTGTGCCCAAGAAGGGTACGGAAAGGCTCAGTGATGGTGATTGGGGAATCTGAGGCATTCTCTGCAGTCAAATAGCAAAATGACAGTTATAATTATAGTAGTTAACCATTTAGCACACTCCAGTTAAATCAGGCCACAGACATTCTTATCAATACACAATGCCCTTCTGTAGAGTTATAATCATCTTGCAAAAAGCCAGAAAGAATATAAGGACAAAAGTTAAATCTTTAAATAAGTGAAAGTAAAATTGGTTAGAGTGCTATTCCAAGCACTTTTGCAATTTACATTCATTATTTATTCTCTTTTTATTCCAAGATATATGCTGTTAAAGGAACAGTTCAGTGTAAAACAAAAAACTGGATAAATAGATAGGCTGTGTAAAATAAAAAATATTTCCAATATAGTTAGTCAGGGAAAAATGCTAACTATAAAGGCTGGAGTGACTGGATGTCTAATATAATAGCCAGAATCCAACTTCCTGCTTTTCAGCTCTGAAACTTTGAGTTAGTCATCGACTTGAAGGGGGGCCACATGGGATATAACTGTTCAGTGAGTTTGCAATTGATCCTCAGCATTCAGCTCAGATTCAAAAGCAACAGTTATGGCCCGTGTGGCCAGTGGCAGAACTACCAGTGGAGCAAAGGGCCTGTGCCGCTGCACCCTTTATGTGTCCCAGCAAAGGAATCAAAAGAAACTTCTTGCGCATCAGTGCCGCGCTGTGTGTGACGTCACTTCCTAGGGGCTCACAGCTACGGGTGTCTGCATATAATGGCAAGAGAGTGCACTCGCCTCCCCCTGGAATGGAATTTATCCCCTTCACCAGCTGCTGCTGAAAGATCTATTCCTATTCCTTCGATCCTGAGGGGCCTTTGAAGCTACGTTTACTGTCTGCCTCCCCGGTAGCAAAAATTTTGCTGGAGTCCCTGCCTCATAACATTGTCTGCCTAGCAACATCCTATCAACAATAGCGATACCTAGCCAACTGCAGACATCGCTTGCTAAGTGGAAGGAAGGAGCGCTCTTTTAAATAGTCTCCTGGACCTGGTATAATAGGTGCATATGAGCTGTAGTAAAAGGGAAACACATCAGGTCTATTCAAACATCATTGTCTGAGCAATGTTAGGC
Source organism: Xenopus borealis (assembly GCA_024363595.1). Taxonomy (NCBI): domain Eukaryota; kingdom Metazoa; phylum Chordata; class Amphibia; order Anura; family Pipidae; genus Xenopus; species Xenopus borealis. Next base: position 7,754,134 of record CM044435.1, read on the forward strand.
AGATTAGCAGTATAAGAAAGTTAAGTGAACTTTGTACA
>CM044435.1:7781606-7793146 GCA_024363595.1 Xenopus borealis
TGTTCACCTTTGCATTTATGTTTAGTATGATGTAGTCCATGGTATTCGGAGACAATTTGCAATTGGTTTTTATTTTTTTATTGTTTGTGTTTTTTGTAGTTATTTAGCTTTATATTCAGCAACTCTCCAGTTTGCAATTTCAGAAAGTGTTCTTGAATAGAAAGAGAATAAAAAGTATATGCTATTTATGATTTTTGAGTTATTTAGCTTTTTATACAACAGCTCTTCAGTTTGAAATGTCAGCAGTCTGGTTGCCAGGGTCCAAATTACCCTAGCAATGATGGATTGATTTGAATAAGAGACTGGAATATGAATTGTGGAGGCCTGTATAAAAAGAGGAGTAATAAAAAGTAGCAACAATAATACATTTGCCTTTGTTATTATTTGTATTTTTTGAGTTGTTTAGCTTTTTATTCAGCAGATCTCCAGTTTGCAATTTCAGCAGTCTGGTTGCTAGGGTCCAAATTACACTAGTAACAATTGACTGATTCAAATAAGAGATTGCAATATGAATAGAAGAGGGCCTAAATAGAAAGAGTAATAAAAAGTAGCAACAACAATGCATTTATAGCTTTGCATAACATTTTTGAGTTATTTATCTTTTTATTCAGCAGCTCTCCATTTTGCAATATCACCTGGTTGCTAGTGTCTAACTCACTCTAGTAACCCAGCATTGCTTTGAATAAGAGACTGGTATAAGAATAGTAGAGGGCCTGAATAGAAAGAGGAGTGTTCAAAAGTATAATACCTGCAGTTTAGAAGTGGAATACATGTAGTTCAAAAGAATAAAGCACACACAAAATCAATTACAAGGTTGACAAACAATTGCACCTCTTCATGAGTTTTAAAGTCTTTAACCATGATGATTAACAGATTCTGTGACTGGATTTTAATTCTAGTTATCAATGGAAGTCACAGAAGAAACTAAAGGAGGGCCCCAACACACCTGCACTGGCATAGACAAAGGCAGAAAGATATATATAGTCAGAAAGCAGACTGAGAATTAATTCCCTTACGCCTCACACACAGAAACAGCAAGAATCCACCCACCTGAGGCTCTTTCAACCATCCCTTAACTGCAACTCCCGTCATCCCTTAGCTACAACTCCCGTCATCCTCAGTCACCTCACCACAGAAGATATACCGATACTTTTTTGCCCTCAGCTACAGCTACAATGCCCCGGTTGGCGGACCCTTGACAGTAAAGAGTAGGGGGAAAAAAACACAGTTCTAATCCAGAGACTCGCTGTTACTTACATCCCCGCTGCACCAGACGCTGTCGCAAAAGCGCCGGCTCACGTGGGAAGGAGGAGCCGTAAAGCGGGTTGCGTTGCAAGATGGCGGCGTCCATAAGTGCTTGTGAGTATGGGGAGGACAGGGTGACATTGTTTACACCGCTGTCATCGTCTCAGCGTATGGGGACCGGGTGGACGTTGCTCGATAAACTGATAGACTGTTATATTTGAAGAAGAAAATCAGAGATAAAAATATTAATGGGCCGCGAGCCTGTCTCTCTTAAAAGACGTTCTCAGTAAACTGGAGACAGCATGCTTGGATTATTAGGTCTGTAATAGCAGAGAGGGGCTTCAGGAGTGAGTGTAAGACTATACCTTAGCTGCTACAGAACCTTTTTACCATGGAAACTGACAGGTTACACAGTGCTGAGCAGGCCTGGACTGGCTTTCTGTGGATTCTGGCAAATGTCAGAGGGGCTGCTATACTTATAATGTGCAATAGAAATTCAGTATTTAGTGAGCTGGTGGGGGCTGTTTGGGCCTCTGTGTGCGTGAAATGCACACATTTTGACTTGCAGTCCAGGCCTGGTGCTGAGTGACTGGGCAGCAAAATAATGTTACCAACAACACTCATAGTCATAACAGGAATATGGCAACATATCTGCAGTCACTGAGCAGTAGTTGAACTACAAGTCTAGACACGCTCACCCCCAATATCCAACAATGTATTTGACAGCCTTTCACATAGAATGCAGTTCTGTTTCCCCATTGCTGCATTCTCCCAGTGATGTCACATAAGGGACGATACTTGTATACTTAGAAACATATTGTGATTGATGTATTTTGAATGGTATAGTAAGGGGGTTGTGATGTTCTCACAACATACACAACAACACCTACTGTAAATTATATAGTGAATACAGTAAGTTACCGAGGAGTTTCATGACCATATAAAAATACGAGGATAAGGATATTACATAGTAACATACATAGTAAGTAAGGCTGAAAAAAGACACATGTCCATCAAGTTCAATCTTTAAACTTTTTTTTTAACCTGCCTAATTGCTAGTTGATCCAGAGGAAGGCAAAAAAAAACCCCATCTGAAGTATCTCCAATATGGTATAGTAAGGGGGTTGTGATATTCTCACCTTTAACATTGTAATAGAGCTACCTACTGTAAATTATAAGGATATTGGAAGTCACTGAGGGTTTCTGTGACCATATAAAGGCATAAGGTTGCAGACTGGGTTATACAGGGACCTCTGAGTATCACTCATGGATTATAAGGGATGATGTATTCTCCAACTGTTAATCATAAGGATACAAAGGCTACAGGCAGGGTTATACAGGGACCTCTGAGTATCATTCATGGACTATAAGGGATAATGAACCCCCTGCTGTAAATGATAAGGTTATTAGAAGTCCCTGAGGGGTTATGTGACCATATAAAGGCACAAGGCTGCAGGCTGAGTTATGCAGAGACCTCTGAGTATCACTCATGGATTATAAAGGATGATGTTTCCCCCAACTGTTAATCATAAGGATATTAGAAGTCATTGAGAGTTTATGTGACCATACAAAGGCTACAGGCTGGGTTATACTGTGACCTCTGAGTATCACTCATGGATTATAAAGGATGATGTATCCTCTCTGTATGTCATAAGGATATTAGCAGTCACTGAGGGGTAATGTGACCATATAAAGGCACAAGGATGGGTTATACAGGGAAAACAAAGTATTACTCGTGTATTATAAGGGACAATGTACCACCAACTCTAAATTATAATTATATTAGAAGTCACTGAGTGGTTATATGATATGATGGTACAAGGCAGGTGGCTGTTGAATTCAATCACTTCCCTTAAAATGGGTGTATGCAGGCTGATAAAATCTGCTGGCTTGGTCCATCTGATGGAGGCCCTGACAGATATCTGGCCTGATTTCCTTCCAACAGGTTTGATTTTCCAGGCGAGGACCACTGTGGCACATTGATGCAGTCCTCTCCCAACAGCCTGCATTGAGAGCATTTATAATCTCAGCATTGTATAAAACATTAGACTTATGTGTGTGGCTACCCGCCAACTGCCATTAAACCGGAAGTGATGTTGATGCAAACCGGAAGTAACCTCACCAAATGTGGGCAGGTACAGAAAAAAGTTTTGTAAAATTTTAAAAGGATTAACAATCCTACCTTCATCCCACAAAGGTACCCACTTTTTTTTGCATGTAACCCACAGGTACCCGACCTGCTGCATTGGATGGCTACTGTAAACTCTGCAGTGCCTTCAGCATTCATGCCAGTTCCAACTATGAAGTTCTGCAAAAGCCTGGCAACTTTTAAATAAATATTTATGAATGTTACAAACTGCCCTTCCAAAAAGTAGCCGCTTCTTGTATAGCTACTGCTTTATTTAATGTCATTTTATATTGGAATAGAAAATCATATTCCCCAGCCTGGTGGATGAGACGGAATAACATTTACCCTCTTCTTGTTATCCGCATGCATCTAATGATTTAGTCTGTTCCTTAACTGCTCACTGCTGGCAGACTAGGGAAATTAGGTTATGGTGGGGATGCTTTGCCCTGGGGCTTTGGCCTTTTGAAATAAAATCTTTGATAGCAGCGGAACACAATATAAGAATGAGGTTAGTGATCTGATTTTTGGGGATGACACATTGAGTTCATCATTTCTTAATAGCTCATGTTGGATGGGAATTAAAGTAAAATATGCCAATTTCTATGTCAGATTATTAGACAGCAGACAGACAGGCAAGTGAGGGAATTCCTTCCCATATACTCACACGAGAATTCATTGCAATACTTTTCAGTTGGTGAATGTATTTTGGCTACTTTATCATGTGATCTCGAGCAGTCCCATACCATTGCCCAGGCCCCAAAGGAGCAAGAGATAGAGTGGAGACAGCCAATCAAGAACGCTCAGGCCCCTAACTGGGGGAAGAGAATTACATAAATAAGGGATATTCATGATGCACCACTACCAGCTGCTGTCACAACACGTCTTGGTGTCAGGGGGTACAGATTCTAAACCTTCTGCCCATTTAGTCCCTTGGGTGTTGGACCCTGCCAGGTTAAAAAAATAAATAAAAAGTTTTTCTGTACAGGTCCCATCTGCTCATGCCTATACTCTGCCCAGACTAAGATAGTTGAAACGGGCAGCACTCCAGATTTAATTGAAAAAGGGCAACACACAGCAACATTTTGAGCCTCACATGGCTCTTTGACAAGCTCTGCTTTTCCACCTGTCCTCTCCCCCGAAAAACAAGACAAAGTAGAAAATTAGTGGGGATGTCACTTAGTAAGGTTAAAGGGTGGTTCAAGTTAACTTTTTAGTATGTTATAGAATGGCTAATTATAAGCAACCTTTTAACTGGATTTTATCTTGTTTTTTTATAATTTTATTTACCTTTTTCTTCTAACTCTTCAGTTTTTAAATGGGATGGGAGGGGGGTCACTGACCCCTTTTAAAAACGCATGCTCTGTAAAGCTACAAATGTTTTGTTGTTGCTAATTTTAATTGCTTCTCTTTCTATTCAAGTCCTCACCTATTCATATTCCTGTCTCTTATTCACATCAATGCATGGGTTTTAGGGTAATTTGGACCCTAGCAGCCAGATTGCTGAACTTGCAAACTGGAGAACTGCTGAATAAAAAGCTAAATAACTCAAAAAACCACAAATCATAAAAATGAACACCAATTGCAAATTGTCTTAGAATAACACTCTATACATCAAACTAAGGGGCAGATTTACTAAATTCACATGAAGGATTCGAAGTTCGATTGAATTTTCAAAAAGATTAGAATTAGAATTTTCTAATGTTTTTGAAGACCACTTCGACCAGTGAATCTTGAAAATTCAATTTAATCGAACGATTCAAGTAAAAATCTATTTGACTATTCAACAGTCGAAGTACTTTCCCTTTAAATTTTTATTCGACTGCCTCGTTTGCCAGATCAAAGCTGCCGAATTGGGTTTCATTATTTTTGATTGAATAAAAAAATCCCATCCAATGGTTAAAATCGATTCGAACGATTTTTCGATAAAATTTTTACTATTCGATGGTTCGACCAGTCGAATTGCGGTAAAATCCTTAGAATTCGAAGGATTTTACTTCCCACAGTAAATTTGAGGGTTTTTTTAACCCTCGATTTTGACCCTTAGTAAATCTGCCCCTATATGTTCACTCAAAGGAGAACAATCCCTTTAAGTACTTATAGGCTGGAAGACCATATATTTAACAGTCTACTTTTTTACAGTTTAAACAAAGCCTGATTGACCCAAGATGACTAGCCCTATTTATGTAAATAAATGTGGGTACATGTTGATAGATAATGCAATGGGCTCTTGGTGGATCCAATGCTGAGTTTGGGGGGCTCTGGGGCATGGCTAAAATGTCTGTTAGTGCTTTGGTAAGTGACAGACTTCTCTCCCTCTCTTTTTTTTCCAGCTGTATGGGGAACATTACTGAAGATTCACAGAGGGTAAGTAAACTGATAAAATATTTATACAGTAATTGTCAGAGAATTAGTGTTATACTTTCTGGATGAAATCCATTCTTGTATAAAGAACCATTTATGGGAATTGCATTTACAGGCATTCTCAAAGGTAAAATATTTCCCTGTTTACAAGAAAAGTTTAAATTCACATTATTTCCAAACATGTCAACATAAAACGTATAGATTTTTCTCCCCTTGTTAATTTCCCATTATTACCCATATGAAATAATTGGGAATCACCTGATTAGACAATTGTATACACTGGGGGTCCCCAACCTATTTTATCTGTGAGCAAAAAAAAAGTTGGGGACTGTCAGCCTTTAGTAGTCTCTGTTTGTCAAGAATTCATAAATCATCATTTGCTTTGAGGCCACTGGGAGCAACATCCAGGGGGTTGGGGATCACTAGTATACATAATAAATGTGTTATTGTTCCAGACACTAATCCAAGAACACCAAAGGGTGCAAAGTTGTGCCCTTTTAGTGTTTTTGCCAGATAAAAGAGCATAAAGGCAGCCCTGCACTATGACACATGAGCTATGGGTCACTCCAATGTGTGCCAATGTATAACCTGCTGCTGAAAGGAGGCACCAGTGTAATCAGGAAAGGTTTTTTGTGTCAGCTATGTAGCATTTCAGCTGAATTGAATAATCGCTCTCTGTTGGACAAAGTGTTCATGAAAATTTGCAACGGAATGTAACTGAAAAACTCCGATACAGGCAGTAACAAGGCAACTGTTATTCACATGAAATCTGTAGTACCGGAGATTATTGTTATTATTAATAACATGTATTTTTAGGGAACCTTCATCTTGCGCAGATAAATGTGTAGTAATACAACCACAAGATGCTATCATGCAACCTATTCAGTGTGTAAGCGTATACTATATAACACTAAATTAGAAGTATTTAAAGAAATTGGCATCAAGGAACAACATTCAATCATATAATAGAGTGATGCATAGCATATAAGAGACCTCTGGTGGTCTAACCAAGGTAATACAATATAGAAAAAAATTTAACTCTATAATGCCATGCTATGTAAAAAGATATAAATGTATTAATGCATAAAAAAAGACAGGTTACCCCACAAGCCTTTTTTTTTTCTAAATTAGAAGTGTTCAGATAATAAACATATACATGTATTTCTGTTATCATCAACTTAAAGGATAAGTAAACCTTAAAAAATAAATGTAAAATGTGGGGCAGCTAGTCTCTGCAGCCTTGGGTATAGAATTTCCTGTCTCTGCCTATATACTTTATTTTTTTAGGAAGATCATTTGAGGTATCTGCCACTATTTAATGGTTTTCACTGCTAAGCTTCCCATTTCCACCAAAGAGGAAATTGCTGCAACTGCACCTGGCCAAGACTGTAGTTGGGTCAAGTGGCTTTTCAAGACTGGGGCACCCTGTCGATGAATAGGAAATAAATACAAAAATCATAGTTGTCCAACCTGTATATATTACATTTAGCTGTGTCTCTTGTGAGTGCAGGAAACACTGTGCTACCTTCTGTACAGGAATGGGATCCGTTATCCAGAAATCTCTGAATTTTGGAAAGGGACATCTCCCATAGAATTCATTTTATCTAAATAATCCACATTTAAAAAAAAAAAAAAAATTTCCTTTTTCTCTGTAATAATAAAACATTTGCTTGTACTTGATCCCAACTAAGATATAATTGATCCTTATGGGAAACAAAACCAGAATCCCAGAAACTGTCATATATGTTATATTCCTGACCTACAAAGTGACCACCTCCATATACAGTAGTGATGTGTGGGTCGGGATTTTCCTGCCGCCCTCCCACCACCCGCTCACATCCGAACCTGACTTCCATGTTACTTTTATAGACCCGCGCCACCCCACCTATGACTTCACAAAAGGGGCGGGCCAAGCAGGCGTGCATCTATAAAAAGGGACCCTGGAGGTCTGAAGCTGGCCACTGTAAGGTCGCGGGCGGGGAGAGCAGTCAGAAGAGCTCAACCTGCACCTGGAAGATGGGGTGTGAGGTCTACCCGAACTTGCCTGACCCGCTGGTATGGGGTCGGCCCGCACATCACTAATATACAATATGATGTATCCTACTTCCTTTGCCAACTCCTGTTAAAAGTTTTCAGTGTTAAAATACCCACCTGCTTTCAAATAACGCTCTGAACTGAAAATACAGATATTACTTATTTCTTCTGATGCCCGAACTCTGTGAATGAAACGGATAAAGGCCCCCCTGCTGTGTGAGATGAGGGTGTCACTAGGTCCCCCGATCTCCAAGGTAACCAGTAATAGCCTTATTGTGCACAACAGGGGCTACTTTTATCCCTGATAGTTATTAAAAGGAATAAGCTAATTAAGCTGTTTTGATTACAATAAAGCTTTCTTATACTGGAACGTGGATGCGGGACTCCTGGCCGTGAGTGCTTTTAGAGACGGCTAATACTTTCCCGCATGTCATGCACCTTTATCCTGGAATCTTTTTATTAAACTGTGCTGGTTGTGCAGTTACAGAGCGACAATAATAATAACAATATATATATATATATATATATCTCGGCAATCTAGCTTTTGTCTTACCACTGGGGGCTTAGTGGAGAGGGGCCCTTAGTGAAATCTCTGTAAATGGTCGGTTGAAGTGTGGGGACAATTTGTCATTGTCGCTGGCACAAGCCTGGGGAAACCCAGCTGTGAAAATCTGAAAAACAAATACCACAGAGAATTGAATACATGCTGGGTTTTGTTAAGCACTTGATAAGTTAGAAGCCAGCCAGGAATAGAATTGATAGGTGAATAGCTTCATGTTTATTTATTTATTTTTTATAGAGTCTTTTGTTCGTGAAAACTTTTAAAATAATCTTTAAGGACTCAAGTTTCCTTCTGGGCCAGGTTGTTCCCTCTTGTCACTGACTAGTCCCTTTTAACCATGAGTACAGCCAATACAAATACTGTCTGTCTGCTCAATGGAAATTATTCTCATGAACATTGCTGGTCTTTGTAAAAATATATATCACCTAGAACAGCCCATGCTTCATACAGAAACTACATGCAATAATTGCTTATATTTATATGCCAGTTTGGTAACATTCTTTGATTGGTCACTTATTGGGTATAAATTATCCACAAATTACATTTGAACAAGTTAACAACATAAGAACATATATGATGGGATAGTTGTCTACCTTATACTCTCTACTGTTCTCATTTGAGTCGACGTTTAATATGATGTAGAGAGTGAAATTCTGAGACAATTTGCAAATGGTTTTCATTTTTTATTATTTGTAGTTTTTGAGTTATTAAGCTATTTATTCAGCTGCTCTCCAGTTTGCAATTTCAGGAATCTGGTTGCTAGGGTTCAAATTTTCCTAGCAACCCTGCATTGATTTGAATAAGTGTCTGGGATATTAATAGGGGAGGGCCTGAATAAAAAGACGAGTAATAAAAAAGTAGCAATAACAAGAAATTTGTAGCTTTACAGAGGGGTCAGTGACCCCCCATTTGAAAGAGTCGGAAGAAGAAGAAGAAATAATTAATTAAAACACTCTAAAAAATATATGAATTGAAAAGTTGCTTAGAATTGGCCCTTCTGTAGTATAACTTAAAGGTGAAGTTTCATAACATCCAGTATGGCAGATCCCACTTACAAAGATAAATTAGGATCAACAGATTTCTCTTCCAGCAAACAAATGAATGTTATTTCTCTTTTACAAATTTATTGAGACACTTTTCTAAACAATGACTGTATTTTTCAAAATGTACCACATCCAGAAGTCTGGAAGAATTCAATGATATGTTTCCTGTTGCCTTGTATGAACCATTATGTATTGTGTTCCAGTTTAAGTGCCAGCGGCTGCCTCCCCCAGAGCTGTATCCACACAAGTGCCATATTGGAAGGGAGCCGTCACTGGGAAATGAAAAATAGAATTGTATACCCACCACAGCTCCCTGATGAGCCACGCCGACCTGCAGTGAGTCCATTTTTGTTTTATCTCCTTTTTTTTTTTTATTTCCTGTTACTGTGTGGGGCAGCATCAATGTTGTTCCAGAGGAATTATAAGGTTAGAAAATGTCTCCCCATCAGTAAAGCACATAGGAGGTCCTCTAATTACTCCCTGCCTTAGACATTAGGGGTAATAACAGGGTCCTGAACCTGCACCCACGAAAGACCCAGGTTTACACAGCAGAAATTAATTACTGTATATAAATATATCCTGCAACATTCTATATGCCTGGTTTCACCCAATCATGATTTTAATCCTTCCTAAATGCCACTACTTTGCTCTATACTTTACTTCTTTCAGCCCCTGCAAATTAGGACTGTCCTCCTGAAAATTTTATACATGGGAGGTCTTATTTTAGACTTTGTCATTTTCTTTAATCCAATGTTAGAGAATTATGTTCTATGTACTATTCTGCACTATAACATCACTTTGATGTTAAAGGGGTTGTCCTCTTCAAACAACTAGTTGTTTTCAGATAGATCTCCAGAAATAACAACTTTTTCCAGTTACTGTCTATTTTCTATTTCTAACCGTTTTCCTAATATTGAAGTGTAAAGTGTCATTTTCACCTTCTAAAGCAGCTCTGGGAGCCCCCCCAACTGTTCTAAACTGATACATTTAATGGATACATTTCTTGTATTTGTCCCTGCTTAGCAGAATCTCTGGGTTTCATTAAAGGCAGCTGTTAGAGCTGATACAATAGTTGCTAATACTCCAGAGATGTTGCTGTGAAAAGTATCAATTAAATGTTGCAAAATTGAAATTAAATGTTGTTTAGAGTCCGCACCTGAATTACTGAGCTGCCAGAGACACCAACATTCAACTTTAAACTTAGATTTTGAAAAAACAGTAAAAAATAAATAATGTGAAGTAATTGAAAAAAGTCTTCATTTATGGAGAACAATCTGAAAACCACTGAACAGAAAAAAGTGTTTGTAAGGTGAACAACCCCTTTAATGTAAAAGTATTGTTTATTCCAGGTCAGTATTGTCTGATTGGTTGCTATGGTTTCTTAGACCTTGTACAAACTTTGCAGCTGTTATTAAATAAAGATATTACATAAAGAGAACTAACCCCCACCCTTGTAACAATAGGCCTTCCATCACCCCTCACCTCTCCCTCCCTGCACTGTTTATTAGACAGAAAGGTGCCCCTGAAAAAATCAAAGCAGGTGCCATCTATTGGCAGTTTGTATTCTCTCGGGTCTCTTTGCTGACATGAAGCCTGCGGGAGGCCTGAAAGATTGCAAACGGGCAGAAGATGGCACCGGCTCAGGTTTTTTTTCAGGGGCATCTTTCTGTTTAATAAACAGTGCGGGGAGGGAGGAGTGGGGGGCAATGGAAGGCAGTTAAGGGGGGCTATTGTTAGTAGGGAGGGTTTAGTTCTCCTTTAAGAAGCTGATCAGTACTCAACTGCTTTGGCTTGTCTACACTCTAATCGAAAAAGATGACTAATATCTCACTGTGCCAATTTTCATTATATTTCCATAGGAGATCTACCATTGCCGGAAGCAGATAAAGTACAGCAAGGATAACATGTGGTATCTTGCCAAACTGGTGTGTATGGAAATAAATTTCAGAGCTTTTACCAACTGTGAAGGAAACCTTTTCGGCACAAAACAGTTCATAACACAATCCCCCCTTTTTTAATACTTTTGAGCTTTGCAGCTTTTAGTTACAATCAGGGATGCACCAAATCATCTATATGAGGATTTAGATAAATTTTTGTGGAAGATTTTGCCAAATAACTAGCAGTTAGGCAGGTTAAAAGGTTGAACTTGATGGACATGTGTCTTTTT
>CM044435.1:7837373-7856993 GCA_024363595.1 Xenopus borealis
GGTTCACTGTGCTAGGGGAAAGAATCACCAAGAGGCTGGAGGAGTGTTTAAACTAGGCTAATGGGGGGTGGGTGGGAGAAAGAATTATGGGGAAGCTAGGCGGGTATAAGGGGTAGGAGGATTAGTAAGGGGTCATGGGGAAGGAGTGATGGGGTATACATTTTACCAGCTAAGGAGGTCCCTCTGTTACAAGGAAAACAGACTAATACTAACTGGTATCACTGAGACCTGGTGGGATGAAACATGTGACTGGACTGTGAATTTAAACGGTTACACCCTTTTTAGGAGGGACAGAGGGATTAAAAAGGAGGGAGGCGTGTGTTTGTATGTAAAGCCTGAATTAAAGCCATGTAATAAAGAAATAACCATTGCTTGAACGAGTAAGGGTGTGGAATCCCTCTGGATAGAGATTTTGACTGGGAAAAAGGCTACAAAGAAAATTTTTTGTGTATGCTATAAACCACCTCGTATAAGTGACGAGTATGAAGCCCAGCTACTTTTGCAGATAGAAGCGGCTTCACAATTAGTTCAAGTTTTTATTATGGATGACTTCAATTATCTGGACATTGACTGGAGTAATGGGGTTGCCAAGACAGCTAGTAGGTTTTTAAATATGCTAAATGACAACTTTTTATCCCAGCTCGTTCAAGAACCTACTAGGAATAACTCTTCTAATAACTAATAAAACTGAACTCATCTCTCGTATTTGTGTTGGTGAGCATTTAGGGAATAGTAATCATAACATGGTCTCCTTTGAGATTCTGTTGCAGAGTCAATGTTTAAGGGAGTGAATAAAATATTGAATTTCAGGAATGCAAACTTTGACAGTAAGTGGGAAATGCTTTTCACAGGGTTAAAGAAGAAAAATGGGAAGTCTTTAAAATGCTGCTTAAGAAATATACATGTCAGTATATTCCCCTTGTAAGCAAGGAACGTTGCTGCAAAGCAAAACCTTTTTGGTTCAATAGAAGTGTTAGTGTTGAGGTGGGTAAGAATAGACATGCTTTTAAGGCTTTCAAGCTAGCTGGGACAGCCAAATAATTTATAAGGTACAAGGAGGCCAATAAATCATGCAAAAAAAGGCAAGCTAAAATCAATATGGAATAGGATATTGCAATAAGCAGTAAAAAGAATCCAACATTATTTTTTAAATAAGTTAATAGTAAAAAAATGAAGCAGGAAGGTGAAGGACTTTTATTATCAGAGGGGGGTCATATGGTTGATGAGAACAAGCAAAAAGCTCAAATTCTGAAGGCATACTTTTCGTCTGTCTACACAAATGAGGAACCAGCTAATGAAGGTTTCCTTGTTAATAGTCCCGATTCTAATAATACATCTAACGGTGCATGGTTCACACATGATGAAATTCAAAAGAGACTAGAACATGCTAAGAAAAACAAAGGTCCAGGGCCAGATGGGATTCATCCCAGGGTAATTAGCAAGCTTAGCTCTGTGATTGCCAAACCTCTCTACTTAATTTTCAGGATTCAATGAGGTCTGGCATGGTACCGAGAGACTGGCGAATTGCTAATGTGGTGCCACTATTCAAAAAGGGTCCCGTTCTTAGCCTCAAAACTATAGGCCAGTTAGTCTGACGTTGGTGGTAGGAAAGCTTTTTGAAGCATTAATAAAGGATAGGATACCGGACTTCATATCAAATAACAGTACTATGAGTTTGTGCCAGCATGGTGTTATGGGTAATAGATCTTGCCAGACTAACTTAGACTTTCTTTTTATGAGAAGGTAAGCAGGGACCTCGATTCTGGGATGGCAGTGGATGTGATTTACTTAGACTTTGCTAAAGCATTCTATACAGTGCCACACAGAAGGTTACTGGTTAAATTAAGGAATGTTGGCCTGGAACATAGTATGTACCTGGATAGAGAACTAGCTAAAAGATAGACTACAAAGAGTGGTGGTAAATGGAACATTTTCTAATTGGACCAGTGTTGTTAGTGGTGTACTGCAGGGCTCTGTACTGGGTCCCTTGCTTTTAACTTGGTTATTAATTGTTTATTAATGACCTGGATGTGGGCATTGAAAGTATGGTTTCTATATTTGCAGAAGATACTAAATTGTGCAGAACTATAGGTTCCATGCAGGATGCTGCCACTTTGCAGAGTGATTTGTCTAAGTTGGGAAACTGGGCAGCAATCTGGAAAATGAGGTTCAATGTTGATAAATGCAAGGTTATGCACTTTGGCAAAAATAATATAAATGCAAGTTATACACTAAATGACATTGTGTTGGGACTTTCCTTAAATGAGAAGGATCTTGGGGTTTTGATAGATAACAAGTTGTCTAATTCTGGGCAGTGTCATTCTGTAGCTACTAAAGCAAATAAAGTTCTGTCTTGCATAACAAAGGGCATAAACTCAAGGGATGAAAACATAATTATACCTCTTTATAGATCCCTAGTAAGACCTCATCTGGAATATGCAGTGCAGTTTTGGACTCCAGTCCTTAAGAGGGATATAAATGAGCTGGAGAGAGAGCAGAGACGTGCAACTAAACTGGTTAGAGGAATGGAAGACAAATTATGAGGCTAGACTGTCCAGGTTGGGGTTGTTTTCTCTGGAAAAAAGGCGCTTGCAAGGGGACATGATTACACTTTACAAATACATTAGTGGACATTATAGAAAAATAGCAGGGGACGTATTTTGATACTAAACTCTACAGTTAAAGTATAGCTATGGGCATATATGGTTTGTGGGAAAGAGTGGAGAGGTGTGTGTGTGTGTATGCTGGAGAGGTTGAACTTGATGGACTTTGTCTTTTTTCAACTTTTTTTCTACCTAAGCTGTCACCAACAGAACTCAAAGTGGGAACAGGAGAGCTTCCCACACATACTGTACAAATCCAAACACCAACCAACTAGTTACAGGCTGGACTGTATAAAGAAAAGCTTTATCCCCAAACTCTTCTCACTTGAAATGAAGGTGTGTGTGAACACAAAAATCCCTTTCATTCAAGCTTTTGATATTAGAATATTTTCCTCTCTGCTTAAATGGTTTTTCTGTCAGATAAGAGGAAGCTTCAAATATTCATAATTCTTAATCTTTTTTTAATGCAAAGTAGTGATTTCATTCGGTGCTCGAGGGCTTGTCTGCACTGTCGCACTGCTCTGAACATTGCCTGGGGCACAACGGATTTACAGTTTGCCTTGCTCAGATCACCCAGATTGTCCCTTTCTAGGACAATAACCTAGTGAAAAGGCAGATATCTCAGTTTACATATTGTCTATATGCAAATACTGCCAAGGTCCTGTGAATACATTCTGGATTAGGTACAAGCAGCCCTACAGTAACAGTTATAGATCATTATAAACTGACTGATGATTGGTTACTATCCTTGATGGGGTAGATTTGCTTTACTGGTATTAGTGTATAACCCTTGATTGCTCTCTATGGACAGCCAACACCATTTATGTTACTACTGAATCTTCTCATGGGCCAATGCTTTTGAAAGCCAATTGAATATGTCAGACAACCATTGATCACAAGATGCAACCCTCAATCACAGATGCAGTCAGATGCCACGGCTCAGAAAAGTCATTTAACAGTGGACTCACCAGAACTCAGGCAATTCTCCAGAAAGCTTTGCCAACTGAACCTGGTATTGGGAGATAGGACACTTCTGTCAACAACATTATAATCATTACCATCTTAATTGAGAGAAGATGACGGTATGAGAACCTTCAATAATATTTCTGGGCAAAAGAAAATAAACTTGCAGTGTAATGTGCCCATTGTGAAATCCAATGATGCATTAAAAGTCAGGGATACTGGTGTGTTACTGGTGCATAATATTGTTTGAATAGGGTTCATATGTTGTTATGTATTTTGTATGTGCCACTTACCTTTATCATGTCAACTTACCCCCCCTGAGAAGAATTCATCTTTAGTTATTTGTTTACCATGAACCACTGACCTTTCCCACTGTCTGTGCAGGGTACATCTGCAGTTATCATTCAACTGTCCTTTGCCTGAACATTGCTCATCTGCTCACCTTGGCCCCTATATTTGGGTTGCATTTGTGTTTACTTATTCTGTATGTACCACTCACCTTGGGCTACATCTGTGTTTACACAACATAAAATATTAAATGTTGGAATCACTTTCTTAGGACATCCAAGGAGTAAAGGACATATTTAAAAGCATCGGTTCTGTTGAAACAAAACCTTACGATACAGGATGACTGTGCCTGTCTCTCCAGCTGGTTTGATACTCTTTGTTACGACTATAATTTAATATATTTGGCACCTTTGTAATGCTTGAGTGATTGTCTGCTTTTTTGATGCAATTTTCCCTGACTAAATGGGCACCTAAATACATAATATGATTTGCACAGAATTAAAGATAACACATGCTGGAACATAAGCTTTCAGTATATATTTATTGATCTGGATATATATATATATTTTACCTCCTCCGTGCACACTAACCGTGAAAGGGGGTGTCTACCAAGACAAGCCCATGCCTGTGATTTACCAAGATACACAGTAGATCAATGTGACATTCTTTACATATCCCATCACTCCAACTTGACATTTCTTCTGAGCCTTGACCAACTTGATTTCCCAGCAGACCTCACACAGGTATACAACACTATATCAGTTGAACTGCGGGGCCCTGCTTAACAAGACTAATATGTCTTGCCCTTTCAAGCCTTAAGTTCACTAGCAGCAAATAGCATTTCCCTTGGTATTAAAAGAGAAATTTGTTAAAGCCTTTGTAAACAGTCAAGATTATGAGAAGATTTCATGGGTTTCCGTGCTATTGGGCCATTGGCCTGTACTGTAGACTATTAAGGATATGCACATATTTATTTTGAAGCGTAAAGGGTTATAGTAACTGGATTATATGTTTTTATTCATTTTCTTATGCTTTACAAATGAAGTGAGACTGTAACAAGTAAAATAAATAAAATAACAACACGAGTGTCAAGTATATAAAAAAGTGACCGTCAAGAAAATTTAAGTGTACCACTATCTATTAAGTATAGGAACCACTTTATTAGTTTATTTCATGTAGGCGGTGAGGCAAAATGCTAATGTTGTATAGTGACAGTAAATGTAAGTAGTTTGTTGAGGTAGATTTCTGCACTCATTGATAGTTGTTCCGCTTCACGGATAAGGTCAGTTCCTCTTAATAATTCTGTTTCATACCAAGTGATGTGTTGGAAGGTTTGTATAGTTAGCAGTGTTGTAGTTGGTGGAAGAGTATTTATGTAAGTTAGCCAGGTGTCAAAAATGTTTTCAGATTTTTTCTTTGTTTTTCAGTATTTCTACCCAGTCTAGATGAAAAATGTGCTGTGATTTTTGTTGTACTAGAGATTGGGGGAGATTGGGATAACTATGTATGTAAGATGGCTTTCCTAGCTGCCGTTGCTAATCATTCTGCTAAGTCTTTCCAGTAACTGGTGATTTCCTCCCAGAATTTTTGTATGTGTGGGCATGACCATAAGCAATGTATCAGAACTGCTTTTGTTTCTTCGCATTTCAAGCAACTGTCTGAGTTTGCGATGCCTATATGGAATCTCTTTATCAGTGTCAGATAAGTGTAATGTAGTATTTGTAAAAAAAAATTCTTGTTACATAATAGCCGGTACGATTTTCATAACTCGTGTATGGTGTTGAAGAATGTCTTTGCTTTCCGATTGTGGGATTATTGTCGTCCATTTCATGAAACTTGTGGTAGAGTTGTCTACATCTATTGTTGTTCTAATCTGTTTGTAGACTTGTACGGTCGATTTGATTGCATCATGTTTAGGCCATAATGAGTCCATGGAGTTGCTTTTATCTTTCTCTGTTAATTTTAGCCATTTGTTGTGTGATGAAATGTTGTAATAGGGAAAATTGATGATTCTGTAAAAATTGATATTTCTGTGTTAAGTCTGAGATTGGTTGCAGTGTGCTATTGTTTGTAGTCATGTCTCTTATGTTGTATGCCATGTTTTGAAAATAAAATTGTTTAAGCCTGGAGTGAAATTTTTATTGTTGATCCAGGTTAGATATACGGAGTTGAAGGGAGATAAGTTTGCTCTTTTGCGGATAGAATGCCAGGTTTTATATGTGTAGATAAATAGTGGATTTCCTTGCACATTTTTCTGAGAAATGTAATATGTCTTGGCTTTTTTGAATGAGAATGGGTTAGTCCAGTCTGAAGGGGTAGCCTGTGGTTATCTTAGGGCTTCTGATTTTCCTAGATTGATTTTAAATCCTGCTGTGGTACCGAATATATTTTTTATGTAGAATAATGGGCAGTTCTGTTTGTGGTTTATTTAAAAAGAGGAGGATGTTGTCTGCATATGCTATTAGTTTTATTTGCTGTGTGCCTACTTGTATACCTCTGAAGGTGCCTTCATTCAGTAAATATCTTAGTAAAGGATGTCGAGCTATGTTTAAGAGCAATGGTGAAAGGGAGCATCCCTGTCTAGTATCTCTTTGTATTAGAAATCTGGAGAAGTTTAATCTGTTTTCTGTAAAATGTGTGTAAGATTGTGAGTATAAGGTTTTGAATAGATTAAGCATTTGTATACCAAACTGTTGGAATTTAAGAAGCCTCTAAATGTGTGAGTTATTCTGCCAAAAGCTTTGTCAGCTTCTATATTGATGACTATACTGTGATTTAGTTTTCCAGGTTACATTGATGTATGGTTGCAACTGCTGTTCGGAGGGCCTGAGCTGGGTATCGTTTTTTTGAGGAAGCCTACTTGGTGAGTGGTGAGTATTTGTGGGAGAATGGTTTGTAGTCTATCTGCCATAAAGTATTTGTGTCAGTAGCACCTAAATCAGCCTATAAAGCTAATTGGCACTAGGAGTGGTCAGCAGAAACCTACATCATAAGTATTTTCTCTCATTTCCCTTTGTACTCCAACATTTGTCCAGGTTCCCCCTTATCACCTGACAAGGTTACATATATACTGTTTGTAAATATTGGTGTAACAGACACCCTGTTATAGATTCAGCAGGATTTGCAATGTTGGAGTGGTTTGCCACAGTAGGGGAGTATCTTGCAGGAGGCCCAGATTCTAGTAAGCCCCAGCCGGGGAGACTTCCGATTTAGTGAATTTGATTTTCATTGTATGCCTATGTAACCTTAATTCAAGCCCCATTATTTTCAGATTTTATTCTCTGGCCCCCCTTAGCTCACAACAAGGTTAAATATGTAGGATAATTTTGGAGTATCAGTCATTCAGCCATGCTCACAAGAATATCAAGGAGAGCAAACTGATGTTTACCCCAAATTAGGGCCTTTATCAGCAGGATTCAGATTGGGCCAAATGCTTGTGCCTGGATGAACTGATTTTAATTTGCATATGTACATTAGGGATTGGAAAGGAAATCACATGACTTTTCACAAGGAAGTAAAAAAAATTCCACATTTACTTTCCTGACCCTAATTTACATATGCTAATTAGTATTCAGATTTGGTTCGGTAATGCCAGAATCTTTCGCAAAGGATTCAGGGATTCGGAAGAATTCCAAATAGTGGATTTGGTGCATCCCTACCCAAAATCACACCTTAGATGACCTTCAAGTTAGGACCCCAGGTGTATTTAAACCCCTCCCAGGCCGGATTTACATAACGGGCGCCCCTTGGCCCACTACCGTTCGTCGTCCCCATACTCTGCCCTTTATTCGCAAATTTTAATCATCAGGACTGGAGCAATTGGGATTTCTGCATGGGAAATTTAAAAAACTATTATATCTCCTGCCTATCTCCAGTGTTTCTAAACCAATGTGGGTGTAGCTGGGAAGCATGCCACCCCCTAAAATCCTGCCACCCTAGGCCCGGGCCTAGGCGGCCTTTCAAAAATCCGGGCCTGTCCCCCCCGAAATCTCAGTCTAACCAACCTCCAGATTGAGCCCCTCCACCAATACCCTCAATGTTTGGGAACTACTGCTCTATATGATATGGCATTGCCTAAAATAATTATTGTACTTGTGAGCCCTCGATATTAGGTACTCTGTTGGGCCCTAGTAGACTAACTCTATCTAGGACACCCATTCCCAGCTTCACAAAGTGGGATATATTGTGCCTCCAGCATACAGTATATGATGAGTTTGGGTCATCTCTTAATAATAAGATGGCTTCTATGATGCTTGAACCCACCTACCAAGTGTCATGTCATGACTTTGTGGCCATTAGCAAATTGCAACTTCTGTTTTCTAAGAATCCCTTGCATCTCTGCCTGAAGGTTCATCAAGCTTTTACACAAAATACCTGTAAGTGATTTCATGTCAAAACTCATTTGAATTTTATCTTTTGCGTTGCTTAATGTTCAGTCTTTCTCATTTTCTAAGATGAGTTAGTGAACCTGAAAATGCTACTTACTGTTACTGTGGGTGTAAAATTGAGCTAATCGAACCAGTGCTGATAATTAAAACTGGCAGCCAGGAGGGAGGGGTGCATGGATTATTTGGATCGGCAGGACTCTGTTTCTAGGCTTTCAGTGTAAATCTATTTTTGGAAATGACCTGATAATGACTAAGGGGAGAATGACAGCTGGATGAGAGTCTCAGCCAAGACAAACACGGCAGCTTTTCCTGCGACCTCCAGATAATCCAACAGACAGATTTCCCTGGGACGGGGACAACACAAATACACCAGTGCCCCCACTACAATCAGAAACCTTGCTTTATAAACACTGTTTATACAAACCATTGCAGATGGAAACTTATTATACAGTTATCTGATATGTGTAAACATTCTACAGGTATGGGACCTGTTATCCAGAATGCTCAGGACCAGGAGTTTCTCGAAAAATTGATCTTTCTGTAATTTGGATCTTCATACCTTAAGTCTACTAGTAAATCATGTAAACATTAAATAAACCCAATAGGCAGGTTTTGTTTCCACAAAAGATTAATTATATGTTAGTCTGGATTAAGTAGAAGTTGCTGTTATATTATTACAGAGAAAAAGGAAATAATCTTTAAATATTGCAATAAAATGGAGTCTATGGGAGACAGCCTTCCTGTAATTTGGAGCTTTGTGGATAAAGGGTTTCCTGGATAACGGATCACCTGCTTGTATTACTATCACAATTAGGGTTGCCACCTGGCCGGTATTTTTGATGGTTGAGCCCAATGTTATTAATAGGAAAAAACGATAAATGTATAGGAAGGCTGGTATTTGTTTCAGGAAACTATTGCCATCTTTTTCTAATTTACTCTAATGTCTAATGTATTTGCTATCTTCCTGCTCTTTTGCTTTCTGCAACTGCTGGTCTGAGGGGCCCATGGGAGTTACCCCAATTTGTTCCCCACTAAAGTCAGTTCTATTGCCTGCAAAATCTGCAGTTTCAATTAAAACTCAATTTCCTCAGTTGGAGAGAAGTTTTATGAGTTTTATTGGAGTAATTAAATTTTTACCTGCAGAATATCCTCATATTAATCATGTATAAGTGATTGAAAATAAACACAATATGGGGAATATTTTCCTATTAACAGAAGCCCCCTAAAATGGATAAAAAAACTACTCCAGTCTGAAGTGTCTGAGTCCCAAAAAAGCTTTTTTGGCCACTTTTTTTTAAAGGAAATTCTGTTTGTTGTTTTACTTGAAACAGAATATTGTTGATTTGTTTACATAGAGCTCTAAATTGGATGTGTTTGTCTGCAATTTTACTGTGCTGATAAATTTGTTGTCTTATAAATAAACCATGAATTGAATTTCTGGGGCATGTGTTTTGAATGCGTTTTAGAGGCTCACAGGCCTGATGTACCTACGTCTGTACATCTTAACAAACATCGCTATCGCTCGGGCCAGGCATAGAGGAATGAAAGAAACTACAGGGGATGATATAAGAGCTATATATATTATATATATCATATATTATATAATATATATATTATATATATATCACAGAACCATACTCCAAAGTATTTTTTTTGTGAATTAAATCACCCTTATTAGCATGTGTGTCCAAGGTTTCAGTGATTTAATTCACTAAAAAAAGACTTTGGAGTGCGGTTCTGTGATACAAATTAATTAAATCTTTTTTTGGACCTGCACCCACGAATACACTTCAGATCCAGATTAGAGTGTGGTTGCCTGTGGACTGAACCTTATGGCTTTCACAGAGCCCTGACCACAACCCACAGGACCAATTTATTAAACCATGACTTTTCCAGGTTGGGCATTTTGATGCCAAAATCTGAAAAAAGGTGCAGAAAAAGAGCACAACTTTTCTGAGATTTCCAAGAAATCCAGACGGCGCACCCTGTTCCTCCGGCATCGCTCCCAAGATGGCGGCACCCATGGCCACCACGTGGGTAACGACGCCGGCGTAATTACATCACTGCGATGGACGTGGCGCACAGTGTCAGTGCCTGCACCCGTTTTGGCTCCAAATATGAATATAAAGGGCGCACAGGACACCAGTATGGCACCCGATTATAGAACCCTGGGTGTTTGTTATTACTTGATTTTTGTATTTTGACCCTGCCTGGACTCGATTCTGAACCTTGTCTGCCTGCCTATAAGAACTCTTGCCTGGACTTTGACCCTGAAACTGCCTGATCCTTGTTTGTACCTTGCTTTTGGACTTTAACCCCTTAGCTTCCTCCTTGGTCCCGACTACCTCCCTTGGGTGTGGATAGGTTCCCCTGACATTTTCAGTTTGGATCTTTAAGACATTTTAAAGAAATCAGAGTAAAAGCTAGTTTAACAGCAAGACAAGACCAACTTCAAGTTTGCATACTTTTGGCCATTTATAGACACTCTGTAAATCCATTCAAATTTAAGACATTTTAAAGAAATCAGAATAAAAGCTAGTTTAACAGCAAGACAAGACCAACTTCAAGTTTGCATACTTTTGGCCATTTATAGACACTCTGTAAATCCAGCCAAGGTGAGCTAGTGAGAGATAATAGGTTAGTGTTTATTCAGGGGCGTTACTACAGAGGAAGTAGGGACCCCATGAAGCCCTAATTCATATACAATTTCAATAAAGATTTGTAAAACAGGTCAACCTCTAGACATTTCGGGGGCCTGAAAAATAATTTGCCATGGATCCAGTGATATCCAGTTACTGTACTGTGTCTCTTTGCTGTTCTAGATGTTCTTTAAACTATATCTGGATGAAAGATATGGCATAAATGGAATGCATTCTTATATTTGTAACCTCGAAATGGGTTAAGAAATGTAAAAAGGGTGAGAAAGGTGTATGTATGGAACACTGCTTGGCTGTTTCTGTCTGGCTTTAATCCATATTAGGCACTAGTTGTCTCTATCGGGTGTATAAGATAAATTGCTTAGATGCCATTTGGTGATTTCCAATGTATAGCAACATTGTTACATTATAAATTGTGTAAACTAATTTGAATTTAGGTTACTGTCCAGTATTGATAAAAGATCCCCACAGGTGTGCTCTTGTGCCCCTTACTGAACTTACACTTGCATCCAGGGGGTTAATACTTAAATCTGGTGATTTTTAGAATATATGAATACATGTTACTTTGAACTAAAATCAGGTTAATCATGGATGCTTTAATACCTGTAACCATACACTCTCATAGCATTAATATAACACAATCTTTTGCTTTGTGCTACTGTGGACGCTTTAAGAATAATCAAATAGTTTTACTTCTCTGGAGAGTGGCTGACAAACCATTAGACACCTGTGCCACTTCTAATCACATATGTGTGTGCCAAGTGGTTGCCAAGTCGGGGCCAGATGTAAAGTTGCTTTTAATTTTACATTAAATGATAGACTGAAAGATGGTTAGGACAGGGAGAAATATAGCATAACTAAAAAAACAAAACAATCTTGTAAGCAATAATAATACTTTTTATTATCCCTATAAATCTTCTACCGTCCCTGTCTGTGTTTCAAATGAGGGGTTGGCATTTCTTACTGGTGTCTGCCAGATGCACAGAAGGAAAGGGAAAGCCAATCACAGCCCTGAAGTCGCACAAGGGGGACGTCAATAGGACAGGGTCATGATTCAAGTGGACAGAGACACACATGATTGAGTAAAGCCAGTTAGGTGGCAACCCTCCCATACCTTTGGTGACAACGTATCAACAACCCTAAGGCTAAGGGCACACAGCACGATTCGGGGAGATTTAGTCGCTTGGCATCTAATCACCTCTTTGTCTGGGCGACAATCTCCCTGAACTGCCTTCCCGTGCCATGCCGCCGGCTTGAATGAAAAAACGCTAGCGGTATGGCACTCGAAGAGCTTTGTTTTCCAAAGTTGTCGGAAGTTTCCTCGTGAGGCAACTTCGGAAAACGAAGCACAGTGAGTGCCATACTGCTAGAGATTTTACATTCAAGCTGGCGGTATGGCACGGGAATGCTGTTCCAGAGATTGTCACCCAGACAAAGAGGCGATTAGTCGCCAGGCAACTAAATCTCCCCAAATCTTGCCGTGTGCCCTTACCCTAAATGTCTAAGAGATGCACAGTCAATCAATCCTATGGGTCGTTGACTTTGAAAAATATATTGAATATTGAACTGCCAATATCACAAAATTCACAAAAAATAATTAAAAAGAAAAAAAGTACCTAGAAGATCCCTCTGAGTAGGTTTGCATTAAGTTTCTATTTGAGTTTAGATTTCAGATTGCTAAGTATCTAAGCATCACTGCCATGCAGGTGGGATATCTATAGGACATGTAAGACACATAGCTGAAATTGAATAGTATGGACAAGAAACAGCACCAGCTGAGCTCAGCTATTGATCCCTGTGCCCTGTAATTAGCTTGACTTTGGAAAAGGCCAGAGGTGTGCACAGCTATACAGCCATTACAATAATGAAAACACTTATAAATTAAACATATACATGGGCACACATGCTTCACACTAATATAAATAATAATTGTGATTTCTATGAGGGGGGTAAGACACAAAGAGGCTTCTATAAAGAATGTATTCTCAAATGAAGAATTCGTAAATTTGCCATGAAGTCTGTCATTGGCTGGAAGATCAGTGTATGCTGGTTTGAGATGCACTGAAGAGGGCTGACAAATGCATTGGCCAAAGAGAATGATTGAGGTTGGTAGACCTGGGTGGGGGAGGTGTAATTATGGCCCCCTTCCCCCCTCAGTTCCGACACGTTATAATGACAGGATCTGTTCAGGAAACATACCAAACTTGCGCCCAGCGAATCAGATGTAAATTCCCTTTAAGTGACTCAACTCGGCTCTGAAAATGCTAGACATGACTTGCGCCTGATTTGTGACAAAACACAATTATTTCTGTTACTGTCTTATCTGAAAAAATTGCAGTGGCCTGTCAGGAGTAAAAGTAAGATTCTTACATAGTTACATAGTGCTGCTCACTTGTCCTTGTGCCAGATTAAAATGAGATTAAAATTCTGGCAGAAGTTACAGAGTGCAGCACATGTGAATGATATGCAAGTTAGAGGAGGGGCTGGGCCAGCCACCACTTGCACCTGAGATACGGTTGCATTTATTTTAATTTACTCAGGTAGCCAATAAAAGGTATCACCTACTCTATATTTACTTGGCCTTGGCATTATAACCCTACTGTTATTTCCCTTTCCACTGACACCAGTGGTGTAACTTTTCTTCCAGGCCCCAATCATCCCCTCCATCCGAAATCATGGGTCACCCATGACATGGAAAATAATCACAGGTCACCCACGACACGTAAAAAAAGTTGCAGGCAACCTGCGATTCTACATGTGTCCAGGGTCACCCCTGGGTCAACCTACAGATGGAGCAGAGCTGGATCATTTAATTTGCGGTCTGTTTCCTCTTTAGCTATGCCATTGCCTGACACCATCTTGCCACTACGTCAGATAAGGCCCCATCTAGAATATGCCGTACAGTTTTGGTCTCCATCACTCAAACAGGACATTATTGAATGAGAGAGGTTACAGAGAAGGGCAACTAAGCTGGTAAACAGTATGGAACATCTTAGCTATGAGGAAAGACTGGCCAAATTGGAGTTGTTCACACTGGAGGCGCCTTAGGGCTGAACTCCATGGCACAATTTATTCAGATCCAACATGCTGAGAAGAAGTGCATATGAAAAGACGGATGTCCCAAATATAATGTCAGTACTAGAAATATCACACTTACACAACAGCATGCATGCATCTTTCACATCCAAAAGTTGTGTCATGTTAGATGCATGCAATTTGTAGGTGCGATCCTTCTATTACTTACATTAAATTCGGGACATCCTTCTTCTTGCATGCGCTTCCTCTCAGCGCGTCGGATCTGAAAGAAAGTTCAGCCCAAAGGGGTGATAAGATAAGTATGTATAAATATGTAATGGGATCATATAATAACCTTTCTAATGCAGGGGTGCTCAAAAGGTAGATTGGGATCTACCAATAGACCTGTAGCTGGTGATCAGTAGATCTCAAGACTCAAGTCAACAAACAGCTTGTCTAAATCATCCTCCTGTTTTATGCTTTTCATTCAGATATTTCTTACTTTACGGTAAGGTTTCATAAGAAATAGTTGTTAAATATAGTAATATAAATTCTCTCATAAATCAATGTTATGTTCAAGTAATATTTTCCATGGAACAGAATGCTCACAGTGATATTATGGATGTAGCTCATAATGGGACAACATCACTAAAAGTAGACGTTTCCTAAAGTATGGTCACTCCTGCCCTAATGCTTTATTTACCAGTAGATCTTTCCAGCTGACACAAGGTCATCCATAGAATTATCTTCCTGAATCAGTGGTAAAGGCTGATACATTAGATAGCTTTAAGAAGGGGTTGGATGTTTTTTTTTTAGCAAGTGAGGGAATACAGGGTTATGGGAGATAGCTCATAGTACAAGGTGATCTTGGGACTAGTCCAATTGCCATTTTGGAGGTGGGAAGCTCCTCTGTGGCAGATTAGAAAGGCTTCAGATGGGTTTTTTGCTTTCTCTGGATCAACGCAGTTAGGCAGGTTATATACAGACATAAAAGGCTAAACTTGATGGATGTGTGTCTCTTTTCAACCTAACTTACCATGTTACTATGTTAATACGCCAAAGTTAGAACCACTGCCTATAAAGCGACATTGACTTACTATACACACTATTAAAAATGCAGTACAATTCATGCATTCAACTTGTTCTTGATTTTCTTTTTACTTCTGAAATTCTTGCAGAGATTCCTTTGGTAAAACCATGGCAACAAAGTTGTTCTTGTTTTTATTACATTTAAAATCCTACAAAAACAGAGGATCCTGTTTGTAAGCCCCTGTTAGTCTCACAAATCATAAACACATTAAACAAACATGATGCAGAGAAGCGGCTACCGAGGGCCCTTTTAGTGACCAAATTAAAAGGTGGTTCATCTTTAAATGTCATCCCCAAAATAAAAAAATTGCTAATAAGAGAAAACATAATTCTTAGCAAATTTCCAGTATATACGTGTTAAAAATTTCCAGTGCTTTTAAAGTTATTTGTAAACACAATTGCTATTGAAAGCAGCATTTGCTTAAAGGGCACCTATCGCTTAAAAAAGTTACCCCAACCAAAGGCGCACGCGCATTAAGAAAAGAAGCCCCAACAGTGACCACTTTTCTTAATGCGCATGCGCGTGACGTCACACCCGCATTAATGCACATGAGCGTCTACTGTCATGGCGGCTCGCACCGGGAGCTCCCTTAAGGTGCTGGTGGGGGGGCATTTAAAAAAAAAAATTACTGGTACCCCCAACCGGAATGCGGGCTGAAGACCTTTGGTTGAGGGGGTAACTTTTTCAAGCGATAGGTGCCCTTTAACTCCTGGTTGTTTTTAAAACAATGTTGCAAAAACCTTAGTTCCTGAGCAAAGACAGGTCGGTGAATCAGCTGCCTTGTCTTACATTGTATCAATAGTCTGAACCACCAGTGCAGAGAATAGAAAAGGACAAACACTGGTGCATGGTTGCTAGGGTAAATTGAAATTTGCTGAAATTGCAAACTGGAGAGCTGCTAAATAAAAAAGCTAAATAACAAAATAAATAAATAAAAAATTAAAACCAATTGCAAATTGTCTCATAATTTGACTCTCTACATCATACTAAAAGTTAACAAAAAGCCGGATGGACTATTTTAAACTAGTAAAAAGAAAGAATCTGCCATCTCAGAGGCAGTTGATACCATCTGATTATGCTACAAGATTGAAAGTTCTGCTTTACAAGCAATAAAAGGAAAATTTATATTAGTGCCCATAACCCTCCCAACTCTTCTGAATGGAGACCTTACCCATTTTGGTCAAGACTCAAGAGCAGTAATAGCCACATTCCCCGCTCCCTATAATCTGTACACAAATTTCTATTGACCCCTTATTGAAAAAGCTTAAAGCCAGTCTGAAAATACCTCTTATACAGGTAGACCTGAGATGCCATCAATCAAGGGCATGACTAGGGGGTGGCTAGAGGGAGTAACTGGGAGTGACTTGGGCATAGCAAACACTGGCTAAAAGGGTCACCAGGTATGATTGTCATTCTTAGTCCTAGGGATGTCACAGAACTGATTTCTGTCCCTTGTACTGACCAACCCATCACCCCCTTGCTAATCCTTTAAAAATCTAAAGAAAAGATGAAAAAAAGAGGGGGGAAATGAATTTGTGCCATAAATAAGCATTTTCAGTCTTCAACTTTTCCCCTTCAAACACACAGTTCTTATCTGCAGTTGCATTCATGCGTGACCTTCATCAGGATTACAAGGCTTGGGACAAATCTATGAATCCAATCACCCACTGAAAATGGGGCCCCCAACAGTGACAGTGCAGAAGAATATCCATAGATAAATATGCCCAGACTGTGAAAATTATAAGGTTAAACCATGGGCCATGGAAACATCTATCAACACAAAATGCAGGAATAGAATGTGCTTGTAGGACCCACTGAAATGAACAGAATATATTGATAGATGGGGGATAAAGTGAGAAAATAGGGGAGGCGGTGATATCAGATAAATGGCAGATACTGGAAAATAGTTCAGTATCATCAAGAAAATTGTTGTAAAAGAGGAAAATTTACTCTGTTGTTCAGAGGAATTATCTTCCATTTATCATTCCTGGAAAAGACAGAGACATATGATAGCAGCTTATTTAAGTATAATTTCCCCTTTAAAGAGCTGCTATGCCACTTAAAATTTTCCTTTTGTATTTGTAAAATTAAAATACTTTTCCTATTTCTTTATCATCTAGTGTCTAGACTTATATATGGTTTTAGCTTTGTATAGGTCTCCATTTTTCACTGTCTATTTAGCTACAGTAGTCATTAACACATCTCAGAGCTGACCTGTAGAGCAGTTAACTCATTAAATGTAACCCAAAGGAGGGGTGGTCTAAATAACATGAGGCATGGTTAGTCTGAATTGGCCCAAAATAGTATTATACAAGTACATCTGCAGCAGGAACCAATATCCTTTATTTACTGTCTGTTTACAAATATAACATAAACTAATGGATTGCATTTAATGAATCATATATGTTTCCCTATACCAAGCGTGATTTCACTTGGAGTATTAGAAAGATGGCTGTGCAGTCCACTGTAGAATGCATGTTTTTTTTTTTTCAGGAGTTTAACCTTGGCAAAGTTGCAAACAGCATGGGATCACTGGAAAAGAAGAAAAAGCTTGTGCTATATAAGGTAATGCTTTCAAACTACCAATTTCTGCAGTGATCTTACTGACATGTCTGGCCTTTTTCATTTTTTATGGTCAAGGTAGTGTAGATATTGGTATATACCGTTTATATAAGTGTATGGAGGGGTGGTTTGAGTGTGTATGTGTATTGAGGCTGAGGGTTCATTTGGAGAGGTTGCACTTTTTTCAACCAAACTTAACTGTGTAACTATGGGCAAGAGACCGATCTCAGTGCCAATGACCATTCTAGGGAACCAATAAATATCAGTATGAGAAGAAAGCAGACTTCACCATCTAAACTGACAAACTTATCCCAGCATGAAAGTAATTTAATATTTTTCAGAATTGAAATCATTTTCTCCACCAAACTACCCCTTGAAAGGTTTCCTGACCCACCATGTAGCAATACAGATGTCTCTGACTATTACGAGCCGTCCTCTTTTATAAAAGTCAGATACGGCAAGCCTGTGCATTTGGGTCATGAATTGTGCAGAGAATTGACTCTTGCCGCATCATTAAATCATGAAATATTTCCAAATTGATAAAAGAGATTTGGGAAGTATCGGCTTAAAAGGGAACGATCACTATTTTTATAGTCCCACTTTCCTTTGATTCTCACCCTGAATAATGCAGGGTAAGTTCTTGTTTCATAACTGCTCTGTTTTTTTTTTTTACTTGTTTCTGTCAGTGCTGCTCCCTTGACTGATATGTTTTCACTCACTATTGTCATCTGTTCCACTAATGTGTTCACCCAGCTGTCTGCTGTTATTGGAGCATCACACGTACAGAATTCCCTTTGCCTCCCTGTAGGGCAGGGCAATACTGAGTCATCAGCTGCGGCCTGTGTTGGACTGAGCTGTCACCTTCTATTTTCATCCCTTCTTCTATTATTTTTTTCTGTATTTCTTTCAAATGCTGACATATGCTGTACCATTTTCATATGATGTAGAAAGTGATATTCTGAGACAATTTGCAATTGGTTTTCATTTTTTTATTATTTTTGAGTCGTATAGGTTTTTATTCAGCCTCTCTCCAGTTTGCAAATTCAGCAATCTGAATCAATCTGGTTGCTAGGGTCCTAGTTACCGTAGCAACCATGCATTGATTTGAATCAGCGACTAAGAATAGGGGATGGCCTGAATAGAGGAGTAATGAAAAGTAAAACAGCAAATAATTAAAAAACAATAAAATATAAATGATGAAGTTGATTAGAATCAGTCATTCTATAACATACTAAAAATGAACTTAAAGGTAAACTACCCATTTAACCAACCTGTGTTGTTGGCAGGTTAATTGGGTAATTGCCTTGGGAGGTCCTGCAGAGAGAACATCAAGGTAAACTTTTTGCAGATAATGTCCTGTCTGGAACCGAACCTTTCACCCCAGTGCTCCATGGTGGCAATGCCAATCACTTTTCTATGTCCCCTTCTGTGTCAAACCACCTCTTCCCTCTGGTTTATTTCTGATCTCTCTCTTCCAAAAATTGTCTACCCTGTTTTCTGTTCCCAATCTCTTTATAAAACCTGAATACCTGTGGTTAGCTTTTAAAGGCAGAGATCTAGACAAACTGGAATACTAATATATATTTTGTGCCAGCGGTGTAACTATATATTACTGGGTCCCACGACAAATAATTTTTCAGGCCAAAATGTCTAGAGGTTGACCTGTGTTACCAATATTTATATAAACTGTATTTGAATTATGACCTCATGCGGCCCCTTTATCTCCTGTGCACCCTGCAACAGCAGGGTCTGCTTCCTCTGTAGATAT
Source organism: Xenopus borealis (assembly GCA_024363595.1). Lineage (NCBI taxonomy): Eukaryota > Metazoa > Chordata > Amphibia > Anura > Pipidae > Xenopus > Xenopus borealis. Next base: position 7,856,708 of record CM044435.1, read on the forward strand.
GTCCTGTTTCATGGGTAGAAGGCCATTTACCATAAGTCCCTTTATCGTTGTCATTCAAGAAGCACTTGGGACCGGGCCATGCTGTGCTCTTCAAGGTGCAGAGGGCAGTGGTTTTTGGAAAAAGACAAATATGTTTTGGGAGAGTCCCATTGCAGCCTGTGCCAGCTGATGCTCCCTAATGTGTTCTTGAATGACATACAAGTTACAAGTTCAGCAACAGGTAGGGATTACATCTCTTCCTCTACTGCCAAGACAATTGTACATCTATGTTGGGCATACATCAGGG
>CM044435.1:7900122-7914015 GCA_024363595.1 Xenopus borealis
CCATATCCACAGCGTTGGTGAGTACAGCCTGGCTGGTATAAAAGTAGTAGAGCATGAGGAGAGAGAGTAGCAGCAGGACGTCTGTAAACAGTAGTCTGGCAGCACTGAGCTGGGTGGCTGGATTATTTTAAGGCTCCCGTAAATTTGGGGAATTTCAGAGGATGAACATTCAGCCTTAAATGTTGCAAAATACTACTCTTTTTTTCTATGAGACCTTGTAACAGCTTTCATGTGAACATTACAGAATATATACAAGGATGACAGTGGGAAATGTTTTTATTTCAAGAAGTTCGGTCTATCAGCAGCTTTTATGCATCTATTCATGACCTGTCCTTGGTGGTGTAGCCAGGAATAAAATAGTACTTTACTGGCCCCCATTATTAGTAACCTAACCCTCAGAATATGCCATTAGCCATTGGGACAGTCTGTGTCCCATTTCTTGGTGAGTTAAGGAGAAAAGAAAATCGTGTGGCACCCTGCTTGTGGGAGTAAGGAGGAGACAATGTTTCAAATCAATTTTGTTTAGTGATCATATCGGCATATCCTGGGTTAATGGAGTTCTTATCCATTTTCTGCAGTGCTCTTACTTGCATGCCTGGGGTTAATGCAGGGTTCATTTCCTGTTTTCTTTAGGGATTTTCCTGGAATGTGTAGGTTTAATACAATGATCTCTAGCTGTTTCCTGTGGTGATCTTACTAGCATACAAGAAGCTTTCTTCAAGTGGCATTGAGCAGCCAATTACCAAGGGTGGCAAAAAAAAGTTGAATTTAAAGAGCCGAATTTCCATTTTTTTTTTTAAAACAAACATTCTGCTCTGCCAGTGCCGAGAGTGCAATAGTGCTCTCTGAACTAGCAATGTGGCATCCCCTTGACCCACTCTGATTCTAACATTCTAAGGAAGCAACCCCAGGGTCACCTGTGTGTGGGAGCAATGGAGCATTTACATTTTTTACAGTCCCAAGACATTCCCCTTAGGCACCATATTTTGTTGAGATGTCCCTAACTACACTACACTTCACACTATACACTCACATATATCCTGTTTTGTTTAATCATATCTGTTTTCCAAAGTCGTCCAATGCTTCCTTGCAAAGCAACTTTGGGAGATTTTTGGAAAATGAAACACTGCGTATGTTTTGCCATCTGTGATTTAGTTTATTGCTGGTGGGAAAGCATTTCTGGGGAGATTTGTCACCCCCTGTAGGGGTGTTGCACCAATGAGGTACGTCGAGAAACTCAGCAGCGCCCAGCAGGATACCAGGGGAGGCAAAAAAAAATTAAAGAGACAAACTTCTGGTTTTCAAACTGGAAATTTGGCTTTTCTAGTACAATTGCTCTCACTGCACTAGGGACCCTGCTTCGGGCAGCAGAGGGGTCAGGATCGCCCCTGCCAGGGAGACAAATCCCACATGTGCCATTAGCCTAATGTGTTTTCCTAAAAGGATTACAGTACATGACCCCTAACTGATGCTCCATAGTTGTTTTAAGGCCCTAAAATGCACATTTTTCAGACTATGATATTTAAATAGGGGATGATGTCACTGCCACTCACACAAACCATTTATCCCCACCCCACCACCCACAACCAGCACCTTTCATATAAAATTAACTAATAATTATTAAAACTTGCAAGGTGGACCCATTTATGTCCCAACCCCAGCAACTCCCCTCCCCCGCCCCAGCAACTCTCATTGCCGCAGATTGATTGATAACATTGCTGCAGTGCCCCTTTATTTCCCTCGCACCCCGTAATTTCCTTCTCTGCATCCCCAGTGCCATGGCATCAGTACTGTGCTGAGAAGACTCCCCCACCCCAGCCCATGCAGCGGAGGGAGGATGTGGGAGGGGTGGGAAGCGGAGAGCTGGGAGGGCAGTAGGCAGCAGGCAGTTGGCAGTAGGCAGAGAGAGCGCTGACTGCCGATTAGAGGCCGTTCTGCTCACCGGGTTCATCAATGGACTTTCCCAGAGCCTCCGGCCGCCTCTTCTGGAGTAGAAGACTGTAAGGGGTAAGTAGCTTCGCTTTACCCTTCTCCTCTCTCTAGATGGGCATCACTAGGCAAGGAGGAGGAGGAAGGGAATGATGGGGGGGGCGGGGGTGTTACTAAGAGACACTGCTGGGTACCACACAATCTGCAACTGGAGCTCTGAGTCTAGCATCCGTAAGTGGGCAGTTAGTGTGTGTGACTGGCTACTGTCAGTGTGTTGGCACTTGCAGCTGGCAAACTGCGGATGTTACTGGAAATCCTTCTTTTGAACTGGGAAGCAGGGCTCTCAGACTGGAACTGTCTTCTCTACTCTGCCTGGAGCGTCTAACAGTAAGTAAGCGGGTATCAGATGGGCACCAGGCATTAAACTCTCTAGTCTGTGTTCTCCCTGTTTCTGCATGGATCTGTGCTTGTTTAGATCGTAATCTCTAAGTGGCAGTGGCAGCTATAACTGTTTGTATACTTGCTGCCTGCACCCCTATTATTGTGTCTCTAGTATGTACAGCATTTAAGAGCACTGCTGGTTCTGAACACATACTCAAGTCAAGGGCTGGCTGCTGCACCTGCAAGTGGGGAACATGAGATTGAAATATGTGATCTGTTAGCTGCCATGCTACTATTTTAAAAGAGGGGGGGGTGAGACTTCTGGGATTGCTAGATAAATCCTGGGCTGATCCTGCTTGAATCAATTCCTAATCATGTTATCAGAGGTCAGTGTTTGAAATCACAATGAGGGGGATTTCAGGCTGATTGTGGGAAACAGTGTTGGGAGTCATTCAGTTCGAAATATACTGGAATAGGAAACTGTATCCTGTAAGTGGAGATCTATAATTAATCAAGTAGCTGGATATATGTGTGTGTGTGAGTGTATGAGTATTAATGATTTTCTGCTGGTTTTGCCTTTATGGAATTATATCCAGACCAAAAGTGATTTAGAAACTGGAATTTGTCCACATTGCCCAGTGCCTCACAGGGTTGGTGTAGAGAAACTGTTGGGTAGAGACAGGGTCTAATCATTATCAGTGGTACCAGTGGATGAATGAACATTATATGGGGAGTACTATAGTGTCTAGAGATGGAAAAGAGTTAAAGGGGTTGTTCACCTTCCAAACACTTTTTTTCTGTTTAGTTGTTTTCAAATTGTTCCCCAGAAATAAAGACTTTGTTTCAATTACTTTCCATTATTTATCTTTTACTGTTTTTCCAAAATCTAAGTTTAAAGTTGAATGTTTGTGTCTGTGGTGTTTGAGTCTGGCAGCTCAGTAATTCAGGTGCAGACTCTAAACTGATACAATTTTGCAACATTTAATTGATACATTTCACAGCAACATCTCTGGAGTATTAGCAACTATTGTATCAATTCTAACCACTGCCTGTAATGAAACCCAGAGATTCTGCTCAGCAGGGACAAAGATAAGAAATGTATCCATTAAATGTATCAGTTTAGAACAGTTGAGGGGGTCGGCGACCCCCCCCCATAGAGCTGCTTTAGAAGGGGAAAAATGACACTTTACACTTCGCTATTAGAAAAATGGTTTCAGATACAAAATAGACAGTAATTGGAAAAAATATTTCTGGTGATCTATCTGAAAACAAATAGTTGTTTGAAGGTGAACAACCCCTTCAATCACGATAGTAATGTTTGATGCAGCAATATCTGTATCTTGTCTTAATCTGATTAGGGTTAGTTGGTGGAATGTTAATAGATATACATTCTGCAGTAAGGGACTCTGTATACTGTTACATGAATTTAGGAAAGTCAGATATAGGTCTGTATGTTATAAAGTGTATATCTATCAATGTGGTGGGGTTCAGAACATGTGCATTGTGACCACAACTACAAATATTTCTTCCCGATAGACCCTCGTTATCAGAGAATGGTTTAACAACCAGAGAAGGTTGCAAGTTGGACAGTACTGATAAAAAGTTTTACTATACCAATGCTATACCCCCTATGCAACAGTTGCAGCCCATTCTCCTCTTGCCTTAGTCTTTCCCTATTATACACAGATCTTTCCCTCTAAACTTTTAAAATAACCCTTAAATAGATTTACGATATTGCTTATAAATTAATGTCCCACTGCCCCCCATACCTCCTGGTCTCTCCCCCAGTTGCAGGGTATGCTTCCTTTAATAGTAGTAACACCCCTGTGTATTGCCTTACTATGTACCCAATCCAAACGTTACTGCCCTTGACACACATTTGTCTTACTTATCCCAATATTTCAGCCATTTCCCTTGTGTGGGGCAGGATCCAAAGTGATCTATACACCAGTCAGTACCTGGAACCTTTAGATGAGTTGCATCCAGTGGTGTAATTAGATGTTACTGGGCCCTACAACAAATAATTTTTCAGGCCCCCAGATTGACCTGTTTAAAGGGGTGGTTCACCTTTAAGGTAACTTTTATTATGTTATACAATGACCAATTTTAAGCAACTTTTCAATTGGTTTTCATTATTTATTATTTATAGTTTTATAGTTATTTGTCTTTTTCTTCTAGTTCTTTGCAGCTTTCAAATGGGCGTCGCCATCCCCTTCTAAAAAAACAAATGCTCTGTAAGGCTACAAATTTATTGTTATTGCTTCTTTTTATTGCTGATCCTTCTATTTAGACTCTCTCCTATTCATATTCCAGTCTCTTATTCAAATTAATGCATGGTTGCTAGGGTAATTTGGGCCCTAGTTACCAGATTGCTTAAAATTCAAATTGAAGAGCTGCTGAATAAAAAGCTAAATAACTCAAAAGCCAAGAATAATAAAAAATGAAAACCAATTGCAAATTGTCTCAGAATATCACTCTCTACATTATACTAAAAGTTAACTCAAAGGTGAACAACCCCTTTAACCAATATTCATTGAAACTGTATATGAGTTGGGGGCCCCCTATACCTCCTGGGCCCACCCGCAACCGCAGGGTCTGCTTCCTCTAAAGTTACGCCCTTGGTTGCATCCCATTTAAACTGATATTTAGAATTCAGTGACAGGTCTGTGTGAGGTTAAAGGAATCATGCGTGCTCTTCTATTGTGACATCAACACCACCTCTCTGTATTCTACTGGGGTGTTTCCATTCACTGTGTGAACTCACTACATTCTCTCACTACTCATTGTGCCTCACTACATTCTCTCACTCACTGTATGGGCTGCACGCTCGGTGTCCTGTCCACACGAGGACGCGTTCATCACTGTACCAGAGAACCTTGGCGGTTCTTCATAATCATAAATAAAAGCTTACGAGGATGCATTCATCCCTGGGTCCGTCAGGCAGCAGAAATCACTGGTGAGATTTCCTATAGAGTGCAGCGTTGGCTGAGAATTTGTAATTGGGCATTCAGGGAGCTGAGTGTAAACACTTTCACTTCACTCATGCACTTAAAAAGGTACATGATTTGGAACAAGGTGCGAATCTGTAAGAGGAAGAATAAAGGGACCTCCCCTGTGTCGGCAGCAGGTAAACAAACATACTCCCTGGTTATTACTGACTGCCAGCAAACTGGAGGGCATTTGAGACCTTGCTAGAAAAACAAAACGAAAGAAAGGAATCTATGGAAAACTTGAAATATAGCGGCAGACAGTTCTCTTCTGGGTCTGTTCATCAGCTAGCTTCAGGAGTCAGTAGCAGCAGTGCAGAGAATAATAAATAGCCAGACAGGTGCTTTTAGCAGCAATAACATTTACAGACAATGTTAAAACCATTGAGAACCCGACCGCCCGTATTTGTGCCATTCTGATCCGATCATTGGGCCCTAGGGCCCACGATCGGATCAGCCCAATATCGCCCACCTCAAGGTGGGCATATTGGGGAGAAATCCGCTCGTTTGGCAACATCGCCAAATGAGCGGATCTCTACGTGTATGGCCACCTTTAGTGCCCACATCTTTCAGTCATCAAACTTTGCTCATGGTTTTTAAGCTGGCCATAGACTATAAGATCCGCTCGTTTTGTGACATCGCCAAATGAGCGGGTCTTTCCCTGATATGCCACTAACGACAGTGTTATGTCCGAACGGTTGGACTATGCCTGAAATATTGGACTACAACGAGGGCAATGGGGAAAAAATCAAACCTTCCCGATCGATATCATGGCTAGATATTAATTGGGAAGGCCCTTTGAAAGCCCCCATACACAGGCAGATATGCTGTCAAATTGGTCTAAACGACGAGCTTTATCTGCCCGTGTATGGCCACCTTAAGATCGTTTAAACTGGAAATTCGGCTCTTCTAGTGCGAGAATATTCTATTGTACTCTCCACACTTGCATTGTGCCCACCCAGAACCCCCCTGGAGCAGAAAAGGTAATCACTGGGGGGCAAAGGGAACCTGCATTGCATTTGAAGAGCCATCTCAGGTGGTTCCTGACACAGAAACAGTCCTGTCATGACTTGGGGGGGGGGGCCCAGGAATTTTCCTGATGGACCAGGCCAACACTAGGTTCAACTGGCATGCACCTAATGAATCAGACACTAATGCTGTTATTAATGTCATGGCAAGGCATACAACTAACAATCAACTTTTCATGAATTCATGAAAATTGCAGGCACTAATTTCTTTCCATGTTAACGCATTGGCAGACTCCTTGTCGGTGCTGCAATTACACTGCAATTGTAGGCAAAACCTCTGCATTGTGGGTAAAAAACACGAAAATTATACTATGCACTGTATGCTTGCCTTATCAATGAGCCCCATATATTATGTGGTTTTAACTATTTCATGTATGTTAACCCTCTAATTAATTAGCCTTAGATGTTACCCTCCAAAATTTCATTCAATACTTTGAAGCTTTGAACATGATGGACAAAAAAAAAATCAATGTTTGTATTCCTTACCTGTAGAGGGTGTTGTTTGCTGGACTAATAATTTCAGCATCCTGGCAGCAGTTGAAGAATAATCTTAATATGGTTTACTTTTGCCTTTTCCACTACTGCCGGAATCTGATCCATCTGCATGTATTATTTTTTGATACAGCAAAAGGGGAAGATATTCTATTTATCTCTGTAAGCCAAACCAATTAGAAAAACATTACAGAGAAATAAAGCATACTTTCCCTTTAATTTATTTCTTTTTCTGAAATCCACTCTCCAGTGTTGCTGCTGCTGTGAGTTAGAAATGAGACTGAAGGAGGGTTGGGAAAATGGAGTGGGGGACACGGAGAGGAGCTTAAACAATACACATGATTACTCAAGGAGAAAGGATGCAGGATCACAGGGGAAAAAATAAAGAAGGGGAACAGATTTTTTATCTTCTGGGATACCTGATTACATGACTTGCAGCATGGCAGCTTTTATTCATTGATAATGATAGCCGTTGCCAGAAAACTTATTATGTGAGCAAGATACATGTCGTCTGTTTCCTATTCTCTCTGTATTGTGCCCAAACCAAAGCAAGATAGTATTCTCATTATCTCTCCTGATCCTAACTGCTGTTAAAGTGGCACTCCATTGAAAGGAGTCACCTTGTATAAATGAGTCCATGGGGTTACTTGTGCTTTCATCAACCTTCTTCATTTCTTCCTGGGAGTATGTCATCTATTTGGTGATAAGATCCATCCGATAACCTCTTTGCTGCCAAAAAAGGCTTTCAGAGACCAGCTCGGATCTCTGGCTCTTCCTTTGAAGGCCAAATTAAACAGGAGTTCAGGAGTAAATTATTCCCATAAGGCCATAGGGGACTTGCACACCAGATTATAAATGGAGACAGCCATCCCTGAGGACTTTGGCAGGTATATGTGGAAAGCTTGAGGGCTTTAGCCTCCATATAAAGCCCAATGGTTCCAAATATTTCATTTCCAGGGATATACTACACAAGACACTAGGTGGTGCTGTTGCTATTGATTTATGTATGTAGGAATCAGAGCCACATCTGCTCAAATGGCGGTATAAATGTAAGCAACAAGAGCAATGTTCATAGTAATGTACTTAGACTGTACTATCACATACAAATGTAAATGAAGAATAAATTCTATTTATGAGTAGGGCTTTGCAGGCAGTTACTGGGAGCTTGCCCATGGCATCAGCTTTGTCTGTTGACTTTTGTACTGGATAATGAGGGCACATAGTGACGCACAAGCCTTGTACAGAAATGTGTTTATTTGGACATATGTATTATGGCAGCTTCATGGCGTCACAGAAGATATATAAGTGCAAAAAACTGAATAATTTTGACCTAGGAGTACAGTCCAAATAGGGTCCATATTTATAGAAAAAAATCAATAAATATGTGAAAAAAAAAAGTTGCCTCGGGGGCCGGTAACCTCTGGTTGTACCCAGAAACTCAATACTTTTTTTCTAAACATGATGTTGTAGATATGAAGTGTGAAGCCTTACGAAAAAATTGTGATTTGTGAAGTTGTCACGATTTTTCAATTTGTTTGGAAATGCATGGAAAGGTCAATTTGCAATTTCTTTAGTTTTCATAAAGATGCATGAAACTGTACAGGAAAAAAGTGAATGGCAGTCATGGTTACCAGCAATTAGTTTTATGGCATAATTTTGGCCTTATAAATGTGTCCCTTAATATTCAAGTATACATTTCTTACAACCGTGTTGGCATTCATATAACTATGTTATATCATCATCATGTATGTACATATAGATTGCTCTAGCAACAGCACCCCTGCTGGTAATCAATAGATGATACTGTTAGATTGAAGGCAAGCAATATTGCAGCTCCTGCTCTATACATGGAGAAGGACGTAGAGCAGTTTAACATTCTGTAATGAAAAATAGCCTTGTGCTGACCTGTCTACCTCCAGGGAATTGATGGTTTTCAGCCCCATTACAACCCAAACATTCCACATGCTCAATATGGGTGGCTCTTGAAAAATCCAGGATCCAGTAACCCTAGATAATAGGTGTTTGTGAAGATTCTCATTTATCCAGGTCATGGTATATCTGTATAAATGTCAAATCAACTGGACTTGCTGTGTTTTTCTTGAAGATGTTTCATTAGTCATACAACTGGCTTTCTCGTTCTGAATTGAGAAAGCCAGTTGGATGACTGGAGAAACACAGCAAGTCCAGTTGATTTGATTTATTTCTACAGATAGATATTAGATGAATTTATAGTTCAGGCTATCTCTGAACCTTTCCTTTACATTTTACCCTAGGCATGCCATTTTTAGAAATACCATGTGGCACAAAAAAGTGGAGAAGAAGCTCCTATATGTACAGTTGCAGGTGGACGCTACTTAACACATTCAGATGCCTTCAGAGAGAAATCCACCATACTTTCAAAGGCTCAGGCACCAGAGAGGTTAATTAATAATAATCTCCATGACTTCAAACAGACCATCAGATGGGAAGACAAAACAAGAGCTGGGATCATTAGCTCCCTATTGACCTAGAGTTATCTGGCTGTTAGGCATCGATCTGAGAGTGCATGTACATTAAAGGTAGTGTTGTTTCATCTTTCGCTCGGCTCAGGAGCTAGCTATGCAGCGACCGACCGGAAGTGTCTGTTTTTAAGAAAGGAAAACACTGGCAAAAGCTTAGTAAATGCTTACTGAAATGACAGTTGTTCTTGTTCCCTCTGGAATGTTATATAGATACAGATGCTGATATTCTAGGCCAAACTGCCTTAATTAAGCTCTGTACGATTTTTTTTCTGTGGATTGTAAGGGTATCGTATGCTACTTGGTTATCTGGGGGATTTTAGAAGACCATAAACACTCCTTTCTTGCCCAAGAAAATGAAAGCAGCAATACCATCTGTTCATTTCATTGATACCAATAAATTCTTCTTGTCTTAATTGAAGAAAGTGCCATGTTTGTAAGCAGTTTGTGTTTTCTCATGTTTTACTTTAAATGGGACCTAAACCTACAATAAATCTCTCCCTAGTTGCTATCCAGAGTTGGTTGGGCCAAACTTGATTCCAGATGCAAGAAACTCCTCTTATCAGTGCTCAGTATGATGTACTAGTGTACCATTCTGCTTGCTTATCAATGGTTTATTTAAAGACCAAAAAATAATAGTCATCGTTACATAGTTAAGTTGGGTTGGAAGAAGAACAAAGCCCATTAATTTTAACCCTTCCAAATGGACCCCAGTGCCACATCCCTAGTCCATCACAATCACACCGAGTTATAGCCAGAATTGATCCTGATCCTTCCATATACCTATACTACTCTAACTCTTGATTGAAGTAGCCCCACTCACAGGACTTATAATGAATAAAGCTTTTTATTAGAAAATGGACACTGTCGTTTCAGCTGGGACACCAGCCTTTTTAAAAGTTCTTCTTCTTTGTTCTTCTATATATATATATATGTGTATATATATATATATATATAAATATAATTTTCTGTGTGCTTAGCTATTTATGGGCCTTGTAGTTTTGATATCACTGCTCTAAGAAAAGGCTGTTCAGGGTGTTACAAATACCTCTGCCAGGGGCGTAACTATAGAGGAAGCAGACTCTGTGACTGTGGGGCCCAGGAGGTACAGGGGGCCCCATGAATCCCTAAATTCAACCTATATTGGTAAGAAAGGGCAACCTCTGAATTTGCTGGGGGCCCTAAAATTTATTTGCTGTGGGGCCCAGTAACATCTAGTTACTCCGCTGACCTCTGCCTTTGTTAAACTAAAGCACTGTCCTACTATGCTTGCCAGGATTATGTCCTAAATAGTAAAAAGGTTTTGTCACCACCGATTCAAACCAGTTGCGTACAGTTCATGAAGGGAGAGTACCGCCCTCCTTATAAGAGCCCATTGGGATTCCTTGTCACTCGGATACTTAAGCTGAAAGCTGTTCGACATATCAGCACTTCATATATACTGAAAAGCCTAAAACCTTTGCCTTTGTTTTGTAGCCCTAAAAGTGGCCTATTACATATTTAATAATACATGCAGGAGAACTCTCCAGTGAGAATAATCCTTATGTTGGTGCTATGTCAGTTATCGTCTAATGCAGTGATCCCCAACTAGTGGCTCATGAGCAACATATTCTCCCCAACCCCTTGGATTTAACTCTCATTGGCCTCAAATCAGGTGCTTATTTTTTAATTCTAGGAATAGAGGCAAGTTTTGGTAGCATAAATATCCAGTGTAATGCCAAACAGAGTCTCCTGTAGGCTGCCAGTTCCCATATGGCAACTAAATGGCCACTCATGGTTGGCCATCTTTTAAACTTAAACTCTTTTTATATCTGAATGTGGCTCATGGGTAAAAAAGGATGGGGATCCCTGGTCTAATGTAACACAACATTTGCTAAGTGGTGCTCTCTTGTGATCCTTAGTGTTCTTGTACTTCTGTCCATGATTTTCACAAATTACCCCTATAATATTCCCAGCAACATCAGAGATGGATTCTTAAAGTAACATCACATGATGAATCTATAATGACTTCAGGGCTGGCAACTCTGTTGATATATGAGGATCCTCCAATGTGAACCCTGCCTGTTTGTACTTGATTTTCTATGTTTGGCATTCTACAATTATAGCCTTAGCCATTATGGCTATGGGTTTTAATGATAAGGGATCTTTCTATAAGTTTGGATCACTATACCAGTATACTAATATATAATTAAAAAATTATATAAACCCAATAGGTTGTTTTTTTCCTCCAATAAGCATTCATTATATCTTAGTTGGGATCAAGTACAAGCTACTGTTTTATTATTAGAGAAAAAAAATCATATTTAATAAATTGTAATCACACTATGTTAGATAGCAACACAACAACTTACGTACACTAGTGTAGGGGCTAATTATATTGGAGAGTCATCTCATACTGTTAATTATTGAGTGGATTCTCTATTTTGGAGATCTGGGTAGAACAGGCTGGGCAGTCAAACCTGAAAAATATATGCTGGCAAAGCATGGGAGTCCAGCAACATTTGGTAGGAGCAAAGCTTATCTGATCCGCTTATGTTGGTGTGAAGTTCTGCATCTATAATAGCAGTATTAAGGGTGCTAAAAACAGATTTCGCTTTTCACGATAGCTGTTATGACAGCAAACAAAAACCTGCTGCAGTTAATTAGAGCCAACTATGGTGCCAATAAAAATGCCTACTGTTTGTGATATGGAACCGGGCACAGAACAGGGATAATTAACAATAGTTGACTGTACAGCAGAGCGATGCTATTTCCAGAATCTTTGTGTGCCCTGCACTACTCTAGTGGTTAACATCCCTGACTGCAAACCCGGATCATTTAGGCCAAACCCCCAATCTACCCCATTTATACACCTCCATATCCAGTCTGCCCGATACCTTTTATTTCTGACCAAACTCTGTTGTGCTTGCCCCACGTAAAAGTATACATAAAGAGGCCACTCAGTGTAACCCTTGTCATAAGGCTTCCATACACAGACTGACCCTCTACTGTACAGGTATGGGATCCATTCTGTTATCCAGAAAGCCCCCAATTATGGAAAGGCCAACTCCATTTTATCCAAATAAACCAAATTTTTAAAAAATGATTTCTTTTTTCTTTCATAATAAAACAGTAGCTTGTACTCGATCCCAACTAAGATATAATGAATTCATATTGGAAGCAAAACCAGCCTATTGGGTTTATTTAATGTTTATATGATTTTCTAGTAGACTTTCTGTATGAAGATCCAAATTACAGAAAACCCAAAGTCCCGAGCAACGGTTTTATACAGCAGCCCAAATTGCCCATGACACCTGCACTGACTGTAATTCGAAATGTTTTATGGGTCAAAAACACACTTTTGAGCATTTTAGTCTACAAAACATATGTTTTTTTTCTAGCACGATTGGAGTTGGCAATTCATGGATGAAAAACACTGGTGTTGAATATTCTATCATGTGCCATCTGCTGTAATCATCAGTTTCTACAGTCAATGCAAACACCTTCTTGTTCAACATCTGATGAACTTCATCTCCCAAAATATAAGGTACACACACCTTTATATTTTGAGGCAACCAATCAGATATTGTGCTCAGCGTGTCCATAAGTGACCATTTAGCCACATCATGTACTTCAAGTTCCCCATGTCAGGAAAACTTTATAGAAACCTTGTTTACTGATGATGTAAGTGGAAAATTGCAATTTGATTTGAATAAATTAGAATATCTGCAATGGCTATACCCAGTAACTGCCCTTGATTACTCCTGTAGCCGTGCGTTCACGCTTTCTAGACGTCAGTCAGCTTGCCAGTATGTAAGGGTCTGTGCTTGTTAGTGATGTAAGCGGAGAATTGTAATTAAATTAGGCTGATACGTTTATATAAATAAATTCAATTACCCAAGAGAAAAAAAATCTATTGCTTTGCCAGTGATTAAAACAATATGTCAGACCTAATAATACATTCCTGGTTATATTCTATTAGAATATCTCTACCAGGTTATGGTGTTAAAGAAGAAGATATTGGAGAGTTGATCGCATTGGGCCAAATCCTGCAGTTCACAAGCAATTGTGTATTTCAGATATAACAGCCAATATTCCTGTGCTTTACTCTGGTATAAAAGATAAGAGTAGAGGAAAGTGAATCATATGGGCTTATCACTATTGTCAATAGTAATAGGAAAATGCATCATCTTTGCTTGCAGAAAATGTTGAGCTAATATGGGATTTTGTAGAAATCATATGCAGAGTTGACCACCACAGTGCTGACCACCATTATTTTTTGCTGAACCACAGCAGTGGCCAAAATGACCCCTATATGTCCTTTTTCTTAAAGGAGAAGTAAAGCTACAGAGGCAGTGTATTGCCAATTTATTAGTTGCAATAGTGCAAGCTAGAATACGATATTTATTCTGTCGAATGTTTTACCATAGCTGAGTAAAAAGCACTAGAAGCTCTCTGATAGCAGCGGCAGTATTAGCTTGGTGTGACATCACTTCCTGCCTGAGTATCTCCCTGCTCACTCATAGCTCTGGGCCCAGAGAAGTAACATAGTAACATAGTAACATAGTAAGTTAGGCTGAAAAAAGACTCACGTCCATC
>CM044435.1:7949559-7971646 GCA_024363595.1 Xenopus borealis
AGTAGCACTGATTCGTGTAACATAAATCTTTCCACCAGTTGTTTCTGGGACATATCAAATCTATATATATATATGATTTACAACAACCCCTAAGCTAAGCTTAAAGGGCAGCTTCCTAGAATACTGCCACTTAAAAGATGGCTGACAAGATCTAAGATGGCATGTTCCTGTAAACAATTTGAATGTCTGGATTATTATTGATATAGGGCTGCTACACCTCTGCTTAATTAAGTGTGCACCTATGTCCAGCCAACATATTGCTCGACTTCAAATCCCAGATAAATCCCTTTATAAGTTAACGTCAGCGCTTAGTGGCCCTTTAAATTTTCTTTCTACAAGATTTTTTTTGCTGTTTCTTAGGAAATGAAAGTATATATCAAAGCACTGTCAGGTGTAATGACTTGTTTGAATGCAACTGTGTGGTCTTTTAAAGCAAATAACATCCATATGCATCCTCACTACTTTTATGCCTTTTGACACCTTGCTATTTCCATAGATATATAAAGGCCTTTCCAACTATAATGAAAAAAAGGCAAAACATTATCCCAGTGAATGGTTTATGGTAAAATCAATACATAAGTCCACATGCACAAGTTTCCTGGCCATTCACTGATAAATTGAAATATTCCCTCCCCCCATTTCTTTTCGAGGCAGAAAAAAAAGCCTCACCCAATTAAAACGTCCTATACCTCAAAATAATTTAAAGGTTTTGAATTGCTCTTGTCACCGTTAAAGCAGTCAGTTGTGGCTTTTTATCTTCTAGGAATTATATGAGATTGTTACATCCTCATCATTATTTAATAGCTGCAATAATGGATATCTGCTTATTGGAAGCATGTATAGATTATAGGGAAACCTGAGTTCCTGGAATTAAATTATAAATAACATTTAAATACATGGCAGCTGACTGGCTATGGACTGTGATAGGTGTGGTGTATGAATTATTTTTTGACTGGGGCATGATTTTTTTGAAAGCTAATTTGCTGGATTGTGGGTCGCTGTTTAGCACTTTGCTTTTATATGAGCAGTACTGGTATTAAAATGTGCACAAAAAGAAAATAGAGAGAACAATGGCTGTCCTTTATTCACCAATGCCGGAGTAAAGAAAATGTTAATAACATATAGTAACATATAATAACATAAAGTGCTAATAACATATTAAATGCACTATAATTCTTGTTTACTTTGCATATTTTATAAGAGCTATAAGAGATATAAGAGCTTGTCTGGCCTGCTCAGAGCCCAGACCTCAACCGAGATGGAATTAATGAAAAGTCCACCTATGAGACAGGCCTGATCCACAACATCAATGCACAAAGTTCATAGACTTGCAAATGTATCCCTATATCAGACGAACGATTGTGTTTTGCAATCTCCTGACCTGCAACTAACCATTCAGATACATAAAGTAGTAAAAAGAACAAATCAGACCTGGCCATTAATTGACAGATAGAGATCATATGAAACTTATGTCTTACAAATAGTAGTGGCAGTCACCCATGGATATAGTCAGATAGGTAGTGATGGGCTAATTTATTCGCCAGGGGCGAATTCATGGCAAATTCCCGCGATTCACCGCCGGCGAATACATTCGCAAAACGCCAGCTAAAATTCGGCTGACGAAAATTTGCTGGTGTAAAAAAAAAAAAACGAGTCACACGTCGGTTTTGACGCGATGCTCATCGAAAATGATGTGACACGGCGAAAATGACGCAACGTGTGTCCTAGGTTGACACTACGTGCGTCTTAGGTCGACGCGACGCGCGTCAAAAATGTGCCGCGTTGTTTCACTAATTTTTCGTGAGGCGAAACGGGTTAGATTCGCCAATCACTACAGATAGGCAATTAGGGTTGCCACCTTTTGCAGAATTTAATACCGGCCGGTGGGGGGCGGAGCTTAAAAGGGGCGGGATGGGACGCAAAAGGGGCGGGATGGGACGCAAAAGGGGCGTGACGGGACGCAAAAGGGGCGGAGCCACGTCGCGCGGATTGGCTGAAGACGCGAGAAAGGTAAGTTTTCATAGCAATCAAGGCAAGGCAAGGGCCTTTTTAAAAGGGGTATTACAAATTTACCGGCAGCTACATTGCCGGTAAATTTGTAATACCGGCCCCGGCCTTGGCTGGTGTTTTACCGGCTAGGCTGGTAAAATACCGGCTGGGTGGCAACCCTATAGGCAATACATGCAGGCATACTATCCTTAGTCGACAGAAATCTTCTAACCTGCTCTAACAACTAAACAACCTACTACTTTGGTAGAAAAATGAAAAGGTGATCCATACATGGTCTGGAAATTGTATGAAATGAAGATTTGTATGACTTTATCTTTGTGTTTATGCCAGCTTTATGCTCTTGTGACTGGATGGAAGCAAATCCTAAAAACAAACTTCCAACTGGTGATGAGTGGGTTGGAAATTTCTCAATCCTACTTTTCTCTTCCAAACTACTTCCAATCTATGATCTAACCTACATCCAAACCTGCACTAAATTCTCTTCTACTTTGTGATTCACACCCAATCTTAATCCGTTTTGATGACGTATATATAGGTGGGATTAGCCACCACGGGAGAAGCATCAGAATTATTACATCTAGAAAGGGGATGCTTGAAATATGCCCTGGCAAATGCATGAACCAGCTCCTGAGACTCATTTTCTTGGCTCAAACCACCCACAGAGCCGGATTTACACAGTGGGCACCCCTAGGCCTGCTGTTGTCTGTTGCCCTCATCCCCAATCATCAGGATTGGATCAATGGGGATTGGAGCACGGGAGATTTAAAAAACTATGATATCTCTTGCTCATCCCCAGTGTTTGTGAACCAATGTAGGTGTGGTTGGGCAGCATGCTGCCCCCTAAAATCCTGCCACCCTAGGCCCGGGCCTTGGTGGCCTCTCCACAAATCCGAGCTTGACCAACCAACCTGTGGGAAAACATGGATCTGGGGACAGCAACCTCAACACTATTTAAACCATCAAGTGAAAAGCCTTCCAAGTATAGTAGAAGCTACAGTATCAAAGGGTGGAACAATTTTATATTTATACCCCTGCTTTCAGAATAAAATATTGGACAGACAGGTGTCCAAAAACTTTTGGCCATATAACTGTCTCAGCTCAAAAGTATTTCAGACTGTGTTTCCCAGTGACATGTGGTTGGAGACATCATTAACCTGTAAGTGGATGGATGGAATAGAGTATTACCATTATTTGATGGTTCCTCCATCACAGTTAGGTAATAGTAATAGGACACAGGGACCTCATGCCAATTCTTTGGAACTCAGAGGTTGCGATATCCATTATTGGCCAATCACTTGTACTTTTAAATACTTGCAAGGCAGAAAATGTTATACATAAGATTGTGTTTATGGGGCAAGTATTAGTCCTTCAACTATCTCTTCAACTATGTATTTTTGTCACATGAAACTGGAATTAATCCCATGCCAACTGTATGTTATCTGCTCTGTTCTTTATAGTTATTCAGCTTAGTCCTTTTAAGGAGCTTCTCTGGCCTGGAAATCACTTTCCCACATCCATGACTTGGAAACTTCTCATATAAAACACAGAGAAAGGAAATTATAGCTTAAATAAATATTTGTCCTATGAAAAGAACAGTTTGGAACATACAACTATATATAATAAAATAAAAATTGCTTGGAACTTTTTGTGCTGTTACTTCAACTATGTGAAACCATTTTGATTTGATTTTTCCCTTTCTGGTCATTTTCTCAGTAGGATTTTGGTTGGAACGTGCTCGCGAAGTGTTTAAAGAGCAACGCATCGCAAAGCAAGATGGCAGCACCCTGCTGCTGAAGCTGCTTCAAAGACACTAAGGTAAGGGAAGGTTTTTATCTGTAAGTGCCAGTAAGTGGATTGTGTTTCTTTCAGACTGAGTGGAGTGGCAATAGCTTTCAAATTGTTTCTTATGAATGTCACTGAAGTTCCATTGTATCTTAGTTAGTTGGTTACAGGTTAGGGCAGAAATGGTTTTTGTCTTGGGCTCTCTGCACCAGGAACGTAATTTGTCACTACTTCATCTTGGTGGGCCCTCAACATATAGGGAAGTGAGAGGAGCAAACGAACCACATCCCACAATATCCTTGGTTGCTCCACTAACTTCCATATGTGATGATGGTCCCCAGGACAACTGATCATATACTCATTCAGGTTTAGCAGTGTATGGCCACCTTGAGGTGGAGAAGGGATTATTCATCTTAGTTGGAAGGGGAGGTATCTACTAGTTTAAGATTTAAACAAAATATACATGTACTACCATTACCATCAAGGTCCATTAATTGCAAGAGAAGTAACAGAGCTTTGTACCGTGTGGCTTTTTAACTACCGTAAACCAGTGAATGCTAACTACTTCTGATTGGCTTGCCCCTTCTACTACAGAATCCCCCTAGCATCAGTGAAACTGATCGTCAGTCAACACAAGACATTGATCCTGGATAATGGTGCTAGGCAGTAACATAACTAGAGTGGCGCTGGACGCTCAGCTGGGCCACCCTCCGTACGTGATTTCCTGCAGGGAAGCAGTGGCACGCGAGCTGCTGTGGGGCCCTGAGGGTGTACTGGCCCTGGCCCAATCGCACCCCCTGTTCCCCCAGTAGTTCCGCCACTGATGCTAGGCTTGCTGCCATGTAAACAGATTGGGGCACCTGAGAGCAAGTGGTCATGGCCCACTCATTAAAACATTACTTTGTGGGACTGTTCTGATAGTAGTAGTTATTATAGCATCAGTGTATACTGTCTGTGGCTATGCAACTCCATAAACAAAGCATTTCTGTATTTGGCAAGAGCAGGGGTCCCCAACGTTTTTCACCTATGAGCAACATTCATATGTAATAAGAGTTGGGGAGCAACACAAACATGTAAATTGTTCCTGGGTGATGCCAAATAAGGGCCGTGATTGACTATTTGTAGACCCTTTGTGGACTGGCAGCCTACAGGAGGCTCTGTTTAGTAGTACACCTGGTTTTTATGCAACCAAAAGTTGTCTCCAAGCCTGCAATTCAAAACTAAGCACCTGCTTTTAGGCCACTGAGAGCAACATCTAAGGGGTTGGGGAGCAACATGTTGCTCATGAGCTACAGGTTGGGGATCGCTGGGCAAGAGCATTATACATGCTATATCTGTGCTTGGTCTTATGAATCACCAATGGCACAAGCCAACACTGTACTTTGCTGAGCAGAAAAGTTATAGTATGTTAGCAAGTTATAGATGGAGCAGGAGTAACTGGAGCATCTGACACACAGCCACACCCTGTGTTGAAAGGGTCTGCTCCAGATGCATGAGACATTTCCCTCACCATCTGTACCTTAGGGCTACATAATTTTTTATTTCTGTGATGCTCTTATATAAAATTCATTTAAATGGGGAAGGGAATTTTGAGCTTCAACAGTTCTTCTTAAAAGTCCCATGGCAGACAAAATGCTACCAATGGACTCCTATTTTCAGTAAAACTGGATTTGGGATCCCATTCTGTGTGTGTGCTTGGGGCCTTATCATTATGTTTCTGTACATGATTGCTATGCAGCTTAAGGGTTCTCTGTGCCATACTGTATAAAATGAGTAATAATACTCATATTATGAGTGGCTAGTAGGTCAGACATGACTAAACATTGGGCCAGCATTTCTTTATATCAAGGTAATGTGATGCACAATAATGTGTAAATTTAATAGCTGCCAATGACGGATACTGCCAGGGCCACGGATGAAAGGATAATTCCTTGTTGCCCATTACACTTTCTTGTTTCATTTAAATCCTTTATCACTCTTCTTCCTCTTCAGCAGCTCTAAGTAGCCTTTTGTGCCCCCTATCCACACTATATTAAGCTAAACATGTGCAGGGAGTGCTGTGCCCCTGGATATAACAGACAGAAATAACAGGATGCATTTATCAAACGCCTCACCCTGTCAGGGCCTTGCGGCTCACTGGAAGGACTTTATTACCGAGGCCTGAGCATGGAGAATGGGAGATGGGAAGAAAGAGAGTGTTATTGTGATGAATATTACTTTATTTGCCAAAAGCTGACCTTGCAACTGGGGGCTTAGCAGCATTAGTGCAAAACCAAAGTCACACTGAGAAAATAATATTTTAAATGATGTGTGGTATTTAGGGAAAGATGTCCTTTTTATGAAGAGGATGCAATTCTTATTCATAAGTATTTGGGACTTTTGTTTGGCTTCTGTGTGGAAAGGATATTATAGGGCTCATTTGCAAAGTGCAGGGCAGGGTGCAAAGTGCAAGAAATAGGTGCAAACCAGCATTTTTTGGCACTGTACCTTGCCATACCTCCCGACTGTCCCATTTTTCACGGGATTTAGACAGCTCAACCCGCAGTTACCCAGGTTTGTTACAGAAATGTCCTGATTTCTCCTGCACTGAACAGCCAGAAACAGATACAAAGTTTCTAACGTAATTGGCTTTTGGTAGAGAGCCCAGAATAGGAACTTATAGATACATTTGTAACAATCTAAAATAAGCAACTGTGACAGTTTGAGATAAGCAGAACTGCTTATCTTTGGGAAACTGTGACTTGCACCTTAAAGGACCAGTAACATCAAAAAATTAAATTGTTTTAAAGTAATTAAAATATAATGCAGAGTTGCCCTGCACTGGTAAAACGGCAGTGTTTGCTTCAGAAGAACTACTATTGTTTATATAAATAAGCTGTTGCCATGGGGGCAACTAGTCAAAAGAGAAAAGGCTCAAGTTACACAGCAGATAGCAGATAAGCTCTGTAGAACATAATGTTATCTGTTATCCATTACTAATCCTGTGCCAGAAAGCCGTTTTTTAAATTCCGCCATTGTTTATATGAACTATAGCAGTGTTTCTGAAGCAAAGGGCAACACTTCATGATATTTTCATTACTTTAAAACACTCATTTTTTGGTGTTGGTTTGTTGACCTTCGTTAGCAAAACTGCAATAACACATAGAAACCAGAGAAATGTGTTCAAAGTTTCATAACCTGACAAATTTTGTAAAATAAACATGGTAATTAGAGGGTGTGGCCACAAAAATGGGCATGGTCAAAAAACACAGCTGCACTCCGCATGGCAAATATTTTTGTCCTTCTTTCTATTTACAAAATGTTGGGAGCTATGCTTTGCTCCTTGGGTGCAGCTCTTCATTTTCCAGAATGGACATGTGCTTCTACCATGAATGCCATGAATGCCTGCATTGCAGCAGACTGGGTGGAAGATGTGATTATCCATAATATTTGTACCACTGACATGTTCGCCTGATCTGTGTTTATCATGTATCGTTTCAATAAACTACATACAAACCCTAATATTTGCGCGATTCAAGGGGTTACTTTTTTATTCTGAATTTCTTCAGCGCAGTATGTAGACCTGCTGACCACAGCAAGCAGACATTTAACTAAATTGCAGGATAAATAGTAGGCCTAACATACAATAAATAACACAATATAATAATAATAATAATAATAATAATCTGTTTTTTGTTAGCTGAATATGACTGTCCAGTGGCAGTGTAAGTCCCAGCACCCCCTGTATTTTGCAAGAAGCTCTTTCATTAGAAAACAATTTGCATTTCAGTTCCTTACATTTTAAAGCCTTTAGTTAATAATACATCATTTTCATTTGAAGTTATCTGTCCAATTAAAAATAGGACAGCATGGGAGAAGGTAGATAATATCCTATTATGGTAATACTCATTATAAATACAAATTTTACATTTAATAATAGTTGTTAATAGGTTGCAAGTGTAGTGTGCAAAGTACACATCGGGACACAAATTATTTTATTTTTGTATCCAAATAACAGACCAATGCAAGAGTCATGAGATTCACAGATTCTCAATGTTGCTTTTTAGTTGAAATCCAACCCTCCTGGTACTATAAGGCACAGGTAGGGAACTTTCTGCCACATGAAAACATGTGAACAACCACTTCTATTGTTACTACCTCTGCAGCCTGTGAAGATCTTAATAGAATTAAGCAGGATGCTTTGGGAAGAAAATCAGTATAATTATAAAATAGAATAAAAAAAATTATCTAGAATTACATGAGACCTGGGGTTTTCAGTGAATGGACATACCTTAAAACATATAAACATTAAATACATCCAATAGGCTGGTTTTGCTTCCAATAAGTATTCATTATATCTTAGTTTGTATCAAGTACAAGCTACTATTTTATTATTACAGAGAAAAAGGAAATCATTTTGCAAAATGTGGATTATTTGAATAAAATAAAGCCTTCATAAAGCCTTTTGAAGATTTCTGGACAACAGGTTTCTGAATAATGGATCCAATACCTGCATGGTTTGGGGTTGTTAGAAAGGAAGGTCATCTGTCATAGAAGCTAATCCTACAAGTCTATCCAGAATGATTGAGACTAGGGATTTTCCAGATAATGGATCTTTCTATAATTTGGATCTCCATTCCTTAAGTCTGCTAAAATCATTTTAAAATTAATAAATCCAGATGGATTGTTTTGCATCCAAAAAGGATTCATTATATCTTCGTTTGGATCAAGGTACTGTTTTATTATTATAGAGAAAAAGGAAATAGTTTTTAAAAATATGGATTATGTGGATAAAATGTCTAATCGGAGCTTTCTGGATAACAGATCCTATACCTGCATATTGATATGATAATGTAATAATCTTTTCTTGTACTGAATATAAACCTGATTTTGTAACAGATATCTAACTGTTTATGTGTGTATGTCAATAAAATAGGACATTATGGGCTAAACGTATCACTTCAAGTTAAAAAAAAAAAAATTAATGCAACATGGTGCCAGATCTGAGAATGAGCAATTAACACCACCTCATTTCCTTTCTAATGTAAAGAAATTTAATGCATGTTTCTGTTCACACGTTATGGAATAAAGCCAAACATGACACCAGCACTAGTGTTCAGGCATCAATAGATCATTCTGAGCACGCGTCCCGTTGGTCTTGCCACCAACATATTGTAATCACAGCAGACCAAGAATTTATGTCACCCGCTATTAATTTGCTGATGACAGTGCACTATACACCCGTGCTGCCTGAAGCTTCCGATGCGGAAACAAGGAGACCAGCAGTAGATAATATTATTATAGACACTTTCATCTGCTGATAGGAATAGCAATTTTGAGTCGTCTGTTCTGGGGAGGGGAGGGTAAAATAAGGGAATCAAGAATCAGAATTCCAAATACATCATCTTGGTGTAACAAATATGTAACATTTTTTGAGATGCCCCATCTGGAGAATTAAAAAAAAGCCTAAAAAATAAATATAGCTAGAAATACTACATTTTATATACTGAACTTGCAGAACCCAGGGGGTTCAGCATCTTCATAACAGACCTTCATAACTGTCCACAGCAACTCCCCATCTTGTATCTTGTTTGGCATCTACTGAGAGTCAGTGGCACTGCACATGCTCCGTGTACTCCTGGTTGAGACTTTTAGAGGAGCTACTAGGGGGGCCTCTTCTGAGGTACAGATTTTTATTGCTAAAGTGCTGTTGTTGCTTTGGAGTAGTAAAGAAGCCCAATATGTAAGGGGCCACCATTCATTTAAGTTACTTGCGTCCAAACATGCTCCACACATATCTATATAATTGCACCATGGTTTCCACTTTCTGCTGAATTGTGTGCAAGTGTATCTTGCAAGTAGGGTTGCCACCTGGCCAGTATTTCACTGGCCTAGTAGAACAAACAGGGGGCCATTACAATTATAAATACAAATAAGTACAAAATACAATACAAATAAATATAAAATACATTTACTGGTATGGGATCTGAATTATGGAAAGGCTGTCTCCCATAAACTCAATTTTATCCAAATTATCATTTTCCTTTTGCTCTGTAATAATAAAACAGTAGCTTGTACTTGATCCCAACTAAGATATAATTAATCCTTATTGGAAGCAAAATCAGCCTATTGGGTTTATTTCATGTTTACACGATTTTCTAGTAGAGTTAAGGTATGAAGATCCAAATTACCGAAAGATCCAGAAAACCCCAAATCCCAAAAATTCATGTCCTATACCTGTACTATAAAGATTTGCTGTCAAGGAGATGAAAGGATGGAGGTCCCTGCCCTGTAGAGCTTACAATCTAAACGAGCATATATGAAATAGTGTTCAGTGTGATCCAACTGGATGTCATTCTGAAGGGGTGCGACTTCCCCTGTAGCCACAATAAAAAATGGAGCTGTGGAAAAATGATTTTGCACACTGCATTTTTTGTGTATTATGCGTAGCATTTCTAACCTTCTACTTTAACAAGCAAGACCAGAATAACCTAATTTCTATGGTGCGGCTCTACCGATATATATAAATTTTAGTGTCTCCATAAAAGTGCTCTCTTCCATTCACAACATCTCTCCTGGATGTTGTCAAAAGCAGCAGCGTTTAAGATAAAGGGATTATAGTGTCCCATAAAGAGAAGAATTGATATTTATTAATCTCTCTGTTCTCTCGAGCTTCCCTGTCTTCAGATTGTTGCCTAGGGACAAGCACATTGCCGGCAGTTTGGTCAGCTTACCACAAGCCCCATTGGCCCGGCAGTTTGTGAATTGGCTCGCCAGGTTCTTGTGTTATTAACTGCGCACAAAATTGATTTGCAGATCCTTTTGTATAATCTCCTTATTGGCAATAAAGAAATGGAACAATTTAGCTGCTATTCATGTTTCCTTGATCTACTTCATATAGACGACACACACAAAAAATAAATGAGTTGACTGGTGGAAGCGAATTGCCAAGTAGCTCATCCTTATTGACCCTGATGTACAAGAGCCGCGTTCGTGCTTATCTCTAGATTGCCTGGAATTGAACAGGGAAAGCCAGAGTTTAACATTGCAAATAGAGCAGCATAAATTACTCTCTAGGAAGGGTCCTTTGTCTCGGAGGAGCTGGTGCAGTATATCTTCTGCTTTGTTTCTAACTACATAGAAGAATGGAACCCCCAAAATGTTAGGAAATAGAAAACACTAAGGTGTTCAATGACCATAAAAAACATTGTTCCTAAACTGTGGGCTGTCACCTCTAAGGGGGTTGTAGCAGTGGCTGGAAAAGGTGGGATTTAGGGAGAATACTTATTTACTCTTGTGTTGGGTACATCTGAAAGCCCAGTTTGTGGGTCAGATAGGGTGAGATTTGCATACCTTCCAATTGTCTAGTTTTTTGCAGGACAGTCCCGATTTTGACAGCTCAACCCAGCTCAATCATGGATTCTTATTGAAATGCCCCAAATTTCTCTTTGATCTCCTTCACTGAATGGATACTAAAAGATACACAGCTTCTAAAGCTTACAAAAATGACTGTGGTCAAACAATTTATGTGGCTAATCTTTTTGTCCCTCTTTCTAATTCCAAAATGTTACGAGGTATGGATTTGGGGTCAAAACCTATTTGCTAGATATTCTTGAAACTATGTCCAAATGACTAAGTAGTAGTAGCTTATCTATTCCTCTTTCTGTAACCATGTTATGGGCCCTCACTAAAGATTGGAACTCCAAGGGGGTTCTTATTCTAGACAATTTGAAATTGGTTTTCATTTTTTATCATTGCGGTTTTTGAATTATTTAGCTTTTTATTCAGAAGCTCTCCAGTTTGCAAATGACCCTAGCAACCATTTGAATAAGAGACTGGAATATGAATAGGAGGGGTCTGAATAGAAAAGATAAGCAATAAAAAGTAGTACTAATTATACATTTGTAGCCCTACGGAATATTTCTTTTTTAGATGGGGGTCAGTGCAGGGGCAATCCTGGGACTGCTGTCTCCTGAGATTCCACCCCCTTCTCCATGCTTAAAAGAACAGTAAGACAAAGAAATCGTTTTAATAGAATGACAATATAATATGCTGTTGCTCTGTCCTGGTAAAATTGGAGTGTTTGCTTCTGAGAGACTACTAGTTTATATAAACAAGCTGTTGTTTAGCCATTGGCAACCATTCAAGCACAGGATACACAGTAGATAACAGATGAGTTCTGAAGAATCCCATTGTATACTACAGACCTTATTTGTTATCTGCTGTGTATCCTGTGCCTTTCCTCCTTTTTCAGCTTTGAATGGCTGCCCCCATGGCTGCACAGCAGCTCGATTATATAAACTAGGGCAGGGCAACACTACATTGTATTGTCATTCAGCTACAACACTTTCGTTTTTTTGGTGTTACTATTCCGTTTATACAGTACTTCAGCATGGATGTGGGTCAAAGGGGGGCTGCATCGCTAGTGCTATATCTCGGGACTAGCGGAGATGCCTCTTAAAGTTAAAGGAGGCATCTTTTTGTCACCCCTGGTAACTGGCCACTTACTGCTGCCTGAAGGAAGGTTCTCATCTTGCGTCGTGGCAGATGCAGCCCTGGGTCAGTGACCCCCATTTAGAATCTGGAAAGAGTCAGAAGGAGAAGGCAAATAGTTAAAAAACTATGAAAAAAAATATACCAGAACATACTTAAAGTTAATGTATAGGTGAACCACCCCTTTAAATGGAAAAAGCAATCACATACACAGTTTATATTAAAGTAGGCTTCCCATTAATTGTAAAATACGTGTTTAGTGACTTATGTCATACAAAGGACATCATTAATCATTGAATTATTGAATCACATTGCACCACTTACAAGGGTATATTTTTCCACTTCTTTATGGCTTCTGTGCATTATAATATTTGAGGCGTAATAATTGACGGCACCAATCAGCAGTATATTCTCTTAAAATGCCTTTATTGAGACAAGCTCATCTTGAAAAAAGACCGAGAGGGGTCTGAAACGTTGCCGTGTGTTTGGGGTCAGAGCCCTATGTCTCAATAAAGGCATTTTAAGAGAATATACTGCTGATTGGTGCCGTCAATTATTACGCCTGAATGGATTGAACGGATTGAAGTGGGAAACCGTTGGACTGGCACCACATTGAAGCAATTTTGGAGGTGAGGGTGCTGACTGAGAAAAGTTGTGAAACATTATAATATTTGACTCAATGTATTGATACTTCATCCTAGTGTTCTAAGCATCCTACAAACACATTAAGCCCAAATCATTAGGAGGTTGGCCAGTTTCTTAGCACCCCAAGTGATTCTAATTAGAGATGCACTGAATCCAGAATTCAGTTTGGTATTCGCCCAGGATTTCCAGCAGGTGTCGGATCCGGCTGAATCCTTGTGCGTGGCCAAACTGAATCCTTAAAATCATTTGCACGCACGGCTCTCTTTTACCCTCTCCCTCAATGCTTTACATATGCAAATTAGGGTTTGGTATCGAATATTTCACAAAGGATTCGGGAGTTCGGTTGAATCCAAAATAATGGATTCAGTGCATCCCTAAATCTAATGGCTGAGATCCTACCTTTTTTTAAAGAGTAGCTGTATCCCACTCACATCTTGATGAGAGGGAAGAAATGTTTATGTGTAAATAAAAATGAAAAGACAAAGTGACCCTTTAACAGCAGATTATAAAGCCTTTTGAAGGGCAAATAATGATGTAGATATTAGTTCCACCCCTTCTTCGCACTCCCTCTCACCACCGATGAAGTCCGATGGATTTATGGCTTTTCATCCAGACAGAGATCCGTTCCCCAGTTGCTGTGTGGATTATTTTCACTCCCTTTCAGCATGATGTCCCCCCTTTCTCCCTCCCCTGAGCCTCCCCCCTCCACTACTTCATGTCACAGATAATAGAGCTTTAAAGCATTTCATGGGCTCTGCGACAGGACAGAACAATTTCAGGCTGATTCTCAAACACCAACAGCGTTTCCCGGTACCAACGTGATATTTATGAAAAATGGCCAAACTAATTCAATGGCCAACAAGGGCAGGCAAGGACAAGGAGATACCTTTGATTTGCACACTGAGGCTTGCCAACTGGGGCATTGCTACAAGAGCTTGTATTTAGCGATGGAAGCTTCATTCGCTTGGCTGCGAGAGGCTTCTCTTATCCGAGGGGCATGGACCCATGAAGAGACAATACACTTTACATTCTAATCATGTTTATAGATTATGGATTATACCCTTTAGTGGACAAATAAAGTAAGGCTAAATGCAGAGGGTGAGGGGTCACAAGTGTTGTATTCCATCTTGTTTCTCTGCTAGTAAGTAATGCAAGCTGCTGCCACATTGCTGAATTAGTCATCTAAGGAGTGGCAACAAGATGTAAAACAAAATAAATGTTGCTAATGAGTGATAAAATAGATGCAGATCTGCTTATGCCATTATTGCTTAAAGGTAGTGATGAGCTAAATTTTTCATCAAGTTTGACTGTGAAAATGACGCCCAGACTCTAACGGGTGAAAAAAATTGTAGGGTGTCAAAAATTTGTCCCACGTCAAAAAAACCCAAAAAACTGTTGTCGCCGATAGACTTCAATGCATTTTGGCTAATTTTTTCCATTACGGAGTTTTTGGCGAAGCGAACATGATTCACCCATGACTAATTACAGGTATTACATCCTTGCTCTTCTGTATAGTTGCCCAAAGCGCCATTGCGTCTGTCATGCCGCTTCTGTTGCATTGTGCACAGGTGCACCTGTCAAACAATGGTACTACAGGTATGAGATCTATTATCCAGATTGTTCAGGACCTGGGGTTGGATCTTCATCTTCATATCTTAAGTCTACTAGAAACCTATGTAAACATTAAATAAACCCAAAATAAAAACAAAAGTCTGGTTTTGCTTATTACAGAGAAAAATGTAATCATTTTTAAAAATGTTGATAATTTGGATGAAATGGAGTCAGAGCTTTCTGAGTTTATGTATATAACGGATCCCACAACTGTATCACTACCCTGAACATAGCAGTAACATCAGGGTCATATTATTAAATCAATATTGCTCAGTAAAACACTCCTCCAGATATTCAGGGCCCGAGGCTGCATTAAAGTACACAATAATCCTCCAGAATACTCAGCAGTTGAACTTAAATACATCTGTAACAATTTAAGATAAGCAAAGATTCAATTGTAACAATTTAAGATAAGCAAAGATTCAATTGTAACAATTTAAGATAAGCAGGTCTCTTGGGAAAACTGTGACTTGCAGCTTAAAGGGCAATTTCCCCTTTATTAGCAAGGCTGTAATAACACATAAAACCTGACCCTAAAAGCCCTAGAAATGTGTTCAAACTTTCCATAACCTGCCATATTGTGTGAAATGGATGTGGTATTTAGGGGGTTTGCCATAACATGGGCAAGGTCACAAATATGTTTTTTTCTATTTCTTAAATGCTGGGAGGTGTTCTATAGTGTGCCATGGGACAACTTTATGATTAGGTTTAGTGTCTGTTTAAAGCGCTATGGCAAAATGTATGGGGGGAACCAAGAAGTGGCCCAACACAGTATGCTTGAACAAGGAGTTGGCTGATTTCACCTGATATCCCCTTTAATACCTGTAAATTAGAAGATAAATAATTGCTTGTGAGGTTGACAAGCCTGCTTGCTGTATGTGCCAGGGCTGTAGGACACCGTTGCAGAATTTATTAGTACATGGTGACCTTGGAGTGGGACCTGAATTGCTAGGAGACTGGAAATAACAAGGACTGCTGAATCTGGGACAAGAAAGTGTATTCTGTCCTTGAATGAGATATCTTGACTTTTAACAGTAAAATGAATCTAAAGCCCTTTGTGGTTTTACTGTTTGTGCTGCAGGGGGGGGGGGGTCACATTATCTCTCTGAGTAAACTGTGGCCCCTTATTAACTTCATAATCAACATTTATACTGTTGGATACTCAGTGCTAATACTAGTGTTAAGTATAAGCTTGACCTGACTTGCAACCAGCTTGTGAAAGAGCCATAATTGGTCAATATCCCCCATGTGATGTGAATAGGGATGCTTAAGTGATTCCTTACAGTTGCCACCTGTCCGGTTCTAAAACCTGTTCTCACTCCTCATAAATACCCATTACACCCAGTGCACATGGTGCCCAGTGCATGATGGCATAATTTCTGGCACTCTGCATCGAAATTACATCTGTGTTCCTAAGGAATCCTTTCTATTTTGGTATTATGGTACCAGTGGTTTCAGGGTTCTGCATCATCAATTGCTGCACTTGTGCTAAATTCATATAAATAAACCCTCAGGCACATTTATGGCCATTAATTCTGTTGTTAGTATCAATATGAACCAAGATAGTTGAGTCACGCCCAGCTCCACCCAATAATTTGTCTACCTGATCTACCACATGCTGAACCCTGGCACCAGGAAGACCGCTGTTTGGTTGTAGCGATCTGGACAACAGATTACCCTATCCACTTTCCAAATAATTAAATAAAATGTGTGTATGGATGCTGGGTTTTCATTTGGAGGGGTTGAACTTGATGGACTTTGCCTTTTGTCAACCCAAATTAACAATGTAACTATGTAACTACTTGTGGTAGCTGAATCACACACAAAAGTATAATTGACAGCACACCCTCAAATGTCTATCAGCTCAACTCAACCTGCCTCAGAAACAGAAACTGTCTCTGTAGCTTCAGTTTCATTGTGAGAGTATACGGTGGAGGCAGGGAGGCTTCCTATTCCTTTGCGCATCTGTCAATCACCTCTTCCGGGGTTCATGTGAGTGCTGCTTATGACATCATCGTGCTTGGAGTGAAATTCAATTATTTCAAGCGGCTGTGGGCAATAACTCACTGCCCAATGTAGGCAGTTCCTGGGTGCGGTCTGTTTTTGACCTAGCCTGATCATTTCTAGTCTGCTACTTGTCCTGACATTTGCCTGTTTACTAACCATTCTCTTGCATCCTGTGCTGCAATTCTGTGACCTCAACTACTCTCTTGTCTCCCAAATTTGTACTGCACTGCATGATTGTTATGACCACTCTCCTTGTGCCCCTTCCTTCCTGTAAACCTTTGGTTCCCATTCCTCTATCCCTGGTCCTCTCACAATAAGACCTGGTGGCATCAGAGTAGCGGAGGGCTCCTCTTGAAGCAAAGGTTGGTTATTATAGGAGGACTTTCGGGCAGATATTGATCGGGAAAGTCCGTCTGAGGACTCCATACCTGAGCCAATAAGCTGCCAATGCTGTCTTTCGGCAGCTTTTATCTTTGACTTATCTGTGTCTCAGAAAATGTTACTGATTTTAACCTTCATTGTTTGCACAAGAGCTAGCGACCCATTGTTACTCAATAAGAATGGGAATCCATGGGGGTGGTATCTGTTTTACCCAATGCTTTTTAATCCAGTTTTAAATCTATAAGAGAACAGCTCCATGGGAAAGCATTTGATGTAATGCACCTGAGAAGTTTCAAAAAAGAAACTCATTCCTTGCTGGGAACTATTCATAATGATATAAAATAAAATGAAGAGCTGTATTTGTAGTTTACTTAAAGGAGGGGGTTTGCCCAGGTATAGTGATCAATAGCGACCAACTGGATATCTGCATTGGGCACTCAAAGAGGCTGCATATTTTAATTTTCTGTGTCTAACTAAATATGAACAACTTTTTTTGTTGCACTCCCTTTGTAGTCTTTATTGAGTGCTGTGTGTTTCCTAGATGTGTGCTTGTTTACAAGATTCCCAAGGAGAAGTTCTAAGTGAATTCTTGAGTACTTAATACATTATTTTCCCAGTGAATTCAGCTAAAAGGGCATGTTTTGTTCACTGTGTTCAAGTGCTCCCTTGTATAATTTTTCAGTCTTATTTGTCATAGGCGCTGATGCACATTGGATCTTTTCATGGCTGTCTACTCCATCATTATGCATTTATGATGGTTGACCAGCAATGTAATAAGCATCATTTAAACGTTATGTCTGTGACGTTTTCTCTGATAAACTTCAGTCACTCTTTACTGCTGTACTGCAAGTTGGAGTGATATCACCCCCTCCCTTTCTCCCCCCCCCAGCAGCCTAACAACAGAACAATGGGAAGGTAACCAGATAACAGCTCCCTAACACAAGATAACAGCTGCCTAGTAGATATAATATAAAAACCCATGTCCCTCTGAGACTCCTTCAATTACATTGAGAAGGAAAAACAACAGCCTGCCAGAAAGCAGTTCCATCAAAAAGTGCAGGCACAAGTCACATGACGGCATGATGGCAGCTGGGAAATTGACAAAATGTCTTGCCCCATGTCAGATTTTGCTGTTTTGAGAAATTAATTTCAGTGCAGAAGTCTGCTTGCGTAGCACTATTAACTGATGCGTTTTGAAAAAAACATGTTTTCCCATGACAGTATCATTTTATGTCAGTACAGGGTTGAGTAGAACCTAAAGTTGCTTATAGGGAACAGAACAGTGAGAAGATGATCTAGAAACTCTATATGGGACCCCGAAAAAGTTTCTAATAAAAATGTAGCCTTGCTATTATTGGAGGTTGGTAGCCCTGACTTTCAGATAAATTTGCTGACTAAATAAATAAATATATATATGTATATATATATATATAGACTTGCAATTGAATAGCCGCACTCCAAAGGTCCTAATGTGGACCGAAACGTGGGATATTGATTCAACAATAAATATTTGGTCTGTCAGTGATTAAGCAACAGATTGAAGAATATCTAGGACAGCTAATAAATGTTAACCCTAAATCATACCCTAAATGACGTTCAGAGTAGACTTCCATGAGAAGAGATGATCATCCTAACTAGCCTACAGGCTAAACTTGCCCTAGTTGTGGTAGTAAAATTTACGTCTAAATATCACTTCCCCTTTATTGTTCATCGGTGGTGATACCAGAGACCTTGATGCAAAATTTGTCCCCTCCACCCTATGCTAGACACCTGCTATTGCTGCTGTGCAACATGTGGGGCTCCAGCAGGATTCCATCCTCTAGTCTTATCACTGTCTATCCAATTGAGCAAATCTTATTTCTTAGGAGAGGGGCCCATTGAAAAAAGACACTTTTCATAGCAGGGTCACTCCGAAGATTTCCCAACAACCTGTTATGAGAGAGAATATTAATATATGTCAGTAGAAGTATTTCCTTGCGCAAAACACAATCTGCAGTAGAGTGCTATAGTGGCACTTTAAGGAAGACATGATTACTTTGAATGCATATGCAATGAGCGATTACAATAAACTCTCTGCTTCCTTGTTCACCAATAGATCTTAAGGACACTAGGGCATATTTTAAGATTAAAAGGAAGGAAATGGAAAGGAGGTGGAAAGGGGATTTTACAGTGAGAATAATGAACCTGTGAAATTCATTTTCTGAAGTGGTTGGACCTGCAGATACAATAGATTAATGAATGGGTGGAATGCCTTTTTAGCAAGTGAAATGATACAAGGGTGCTGGTTTAATATAAAAGTCAGATAAAAAACAGCTTATAGAGTAAAAAGGCCTTTAACCTTGTGGACCATATTTATACTACAGACATGGGATCCATTATCCAGAAGCCCATTATCCTGAAAGCTCCAAATAACGGGCAAGCTACCTCTTGTGGACTCCATTTTATCCAAATAATAATAATAATAATAATAAAAAACTATTTCCTTTTTCTCTGTAATAATAAAACAGTAGCTTGTACTTGATCCAAACTAAGATATAATTAATCCTTATTGGAGGCAAAACCAGCCTATTATTATTATTTTCTAGTAGATTTAAAGTAAAGAGATTCATATTACAGAAATATCCATTATCTGGAAAACCCCAGGTCCCAAGCATTCTGGATAACACATCCCTTACTATTTTTCACATTAGTAGAAAAAATATATAGATTCGCTTGGTTATTGGGGAGGATAAGTCCTTCTAACCCAACACCATTGAACTTTGTTCAAATGCAGGACAGAGATATTACACATAGAACTGTTTTTATCCTACCATGTGTTCTGGTGGTGTTATACATGGAACTGTCACTGTACTTATCCTGCTATGTGTTCTGGGTATATTATACATGGAACTCGCGCTGTATTTATCATGCCATGTGTTGTTGGTTGTATTATACATGGAACTAGCACTTTATTTATCATGCCATGTGTTGTTGTGTGTATTATACATGGAATTAGCACTGTATTTATCCTGCCATTTGTTCTGGGCTTATTATTTGTTTAACCAGCACTGTATTTATCGTGCCATGTGTTTTGGGCTTATTATTCATGGAACCAGCACTATATTTGTCCTGCCATGTGTTCTGGGCTTATTATTTGTTTAACCGGCACTATATTTATCCTGCTATGTGTTCTGTGGATATTATTCATGGAACCGGCACTGTATTTATCCTGCCATGTTTACTGGAAGTATTATACATGAAGCTGGCATTGTATTTTTCCTGCCATGTGTTCTGGGCTTATTATGCATGGAACTGGCAAGTTATTTATCCTGACGTGTTCTGGGCTTATTATTCGTGGAACCAGCACTATATTTGTCCTGCCATGTGTTCTAGGGGTATTATGCATGGAACCTCCACTGTATTTATCCTGCCATGTGTTCCAGGGTATTATTCATGGAACCTCCACTGTATTTATCCTGCCAGGTGTTCTAGGGTATTATTCATGAAACTGGCACTGTATTTATCCTGCCATGTGTTCTGGGGTTTTTATTCATGGAACCGCAACTGTATTTATCCTGCCATGTGTCTTGGGGTATTATACATGAAGCTGGCATTGTATTTTTCTTACCATGTGTTCTAGGCCTATTATTCATGGAACCAGCTCTGTATTTATCCTGCCATGTGTTCTGGGCTTATTATTCGTGGAACCGGCACTATATTTGTCCTGCCATGTGTTCTGGGGTATTATTCATGAAAGTTGCACTGTATTTGTGTGCCAGTTGGTTTATTTTTCTTCAGAATTTATACTTCCCTTTTAAAAAACATTTTAACTTGTCTGTGGATGAGCAAGAATGCAAATAGGTATGCGAGGGGGATGGGTAAAAAACTTGACAGATATACTAACACCTCTTGACCTTTTGGCTTCCATAGTGACTTTACTTGAGTCTATGAGATTCCTCAAGTCACTAGTTATTTTCTTGGCCATTTATTTTGAATGTGCAGCACAATGCAAGTCTATACCCAGCTGCTATGCTCCTGCTTTTAGTGAACCCTGAGAACATTCTTGAATATTTTCCCCGTATGGGCGTACAGACAGATGATTCAAAACTAAAAGATGTTTATACCCCTGTCGAAAACCTAAAAAAGAAAAAAAAACCTCAGTCCCTAGGAATCACTCCTGAATAAATCTATAGCTGATGGCACTGTTTTGAAATGTCAGGTCAGGGAACATTTAAGCAGCTTGAGGACTGTGACAAGGACTTGGATTCAGGTTTTTATAAATTCATGTATTCAAGGTTGTACCTCTGATGTTAACAGAACGTGCAAATTGACATTTATGGTTCTGACAATTGCTGGTTTCCTCCTCCTCTTTTCCGCCAAAGGAGCACAGAACACCCAATTATTGCTTGCTTTGCTTGTACTAAATATGGGTTTGCTTATCCTGTCTCTGCTTAGCTGCTTTAGCTAATGCAAAGGTATAGATAGGATTCTCATAGAAATTCATTTTGTATTCAAAGGTGTGATAGTATATAGCCAGGCTCCTATTATATGTGATTATATAAAATCCCTGAATATAAAGAGGAAACTGATTTTATATATTATTGCTTTATAGCTTATTCTGTCTGACGTTATGAAAGCGGTGGCGCCCTTTTTCATATGTTATGCAATGGCTAATTCTAAACAACTTATCAATTTGCCTTCATTTTTTTGTCTTACATAAAGTTTTTGAATTATTTACCTTTAATTCTGACACTTTCCAGCTTTGAAATGGGGGTCACTGACCCTGTCTAAATTTATTATGCTTACATTTTTTAGGATACAAATTTATTGTTATTAATACTTTTTTAATACTCATCTTTCTATTTAGGCCCTCTCCTATTCATATTCCACTGTCTTATTTCATTCAGTGCAAGGTTGCCAGGGTAATTTGGACCTGAGCAACCAGACTGCTTAAAATTTCAAAATGGAGAGCTGTTGAATAAAAAGCTAAAGGATTGGATTACATTTTATATAAGGGTGGATTGGGAAATGGTTCCTACGAGTCATGGATAGTCTATTATGGCTTCCAAAAGTCTGCAAGCCCGGATTTACATACCTGCCGCCCCTAGGCCAGCTCTGCACTTCACCCCCTCCCCTTCCGGTTTCGCCCCCTCCGCTGTAACCTCCCCTTCCAGGCTTCATCCTCTCCCCTCTCCTTCCC
>CM044435.1:7986857-8030659 GCA_024363595.1 Xenopus borealis
GCCCGGAACACTTGTCCCCCCTGTCCCCCCCTGATGGCGGGCCTGCCTATAGTAGCAGTGGAATAATAGTCTCTGGGAAGGGACTGTGTTGTGGGATAGCAGGTATAGTAGGGAGAGATGGTTTCTTTAGTAGCAGTGGCATAATAGTGTCTGGGAAGGGACTGTGGTGTGGTATAGCAGGTATAGTAGGGAGAGACAATGCCTGTAGTAGCAGTGGGATAATAGTCTCTGGGAAGGGACTGTGTTGTGGGACAGCAGGTATAGCAGGGAGAGATGGTGCCTATAGAAGCAGTAGTAATAATAGTCTCTGTAAAGGGTCCTTGAGATTGCAGGTATAGCTTAGGGTAGAGTCCTGCAGTGGGTCCGGTACCCGCGGGTTACCCGCGAATTCCCGCGGTACCCTGCAGGTTGCACGTCGAATTTCTGGGTGCGGGTATAGAAGCTGGCCGTGGTTCTGCTGGTTGGTGGGTTGAGGGTCAGGTCGCGGATCCTCGCCATATCGATTTTACTCCTTTTTCTGAGCATGTCTACTACTGATGATGTCACTTCCGGTTTACAATGACAGCACTTCCTGTTTTACTCCTTTTTTTCTGATCGCGGCTACTTCCGATGATGTCACTTCCGGTTTACAATGACAGCACTTCCTGATTCTAGATGGTCAGCGGGTTGCGGGTCAGGGTTGCGGATCGTGGGTACGGTTTGGGTCGCGGGTCCAAGCGGGTAAGAATGCGGGTCGCGGGTTGAGGGTTGCAGATTGCGGGTACGGGTCGGGTATGGGTCCCAAAAAATGGACCCGCGGAGGACTCTAGCTTAGGGAGAGAGAGAGTGCCTGTAGTAACAGTGGAATAATAGTCTCTGGGAAGGGACTGTGGCTGTGGAACAGCAGGTATAGTAGGAAGAGATGGTGCCTATAGTAACAGTGGGATAATAGTCTCTGGGATGGGACTGTGGCTGTGGAATAGCAGGTATAGTAAGGATATATATATATATATTATATATATATATATATATATGTATAGTAATAGTGGCATAATTGTCCCTGAAAATGTATTGGACTGTATGATAGCAGGTATTGTAGATGGGGACAGTGTTGATGAACCTACAACTCTCAACACCCATCAATCACTGAATACTGTTAGAGTGATATCAACGACAGTATTTTGACATGATGAAAGCAGTGGAAACTTATAAAAATAATGGGGGTCCACCAACTGTCTTTTGCCCAGTCAGTGGCCTCTGATTATGTTTGTGTATACCTCCTGTCCACTAACATGAATTCTGATCAGATACGTCTCATTTTATGAAGCCAAACTGCCAATCCAGGATGATACATTGTGCATAATGGTGTGAAACAGACATCTATCACTCTGCAATGTAATCTAATGAATTGATGTCTTTTTCTGCTACAGTACATTGTGTATAATGGGGTGGAACAGATGCATTTCACTTTGTAATGCAGCTAATGGCCCTCATTTTATTATAAGCAATTAATCCCAGTAGTAAGCATGACATCTTCTTTAGCCTGGAAACCGACCTTCATCATTTCTTGATTGTCAGCTCCTAGGAAACATACATGCAAAAGCCCTGGGAAGAGTTTATAGTTGGGTTAGGGGTACTCGGAGTTGCATATGCATCTGTGGGCAAGTTTTAAATCCTGTACCCTATGGATATTTTTCACTTGTTGTTTTAGCCTCACCCCTTATCCACCCAAGCCATACTTCATAGCTAACTAGGATTTTTTTTGGGAGTATGGTAAATCCCTTTAGTTTGGTGGACGAAAAGGTGGCAATGGTTTATAAAAGTGACAGTCACTTTTATAAACCATTGCCACCTTTTCGTCCACCAAATTAAGGGATTTACCATACTCCCAAAAAAAATCCTCTCCTTCACTGTCATGGTCTGAAATGCAGATATATTCAGTGGGGTTGCTGATTACCATGTTTGGAGTATGGTGAGGTAGTTGTTGTAGAGGTGTCCAAGTCTGCCATTTCTGGTTGATGCTTCATTCCATAGTTGTTGCAGTTGATGGGAATGTAGTCATCTTACTAATATGGATGTTAAGATTTGAAGTCCACATTTAAAAGTGAATTTGGTGGATAAGCTTCTAAGTTTGTAAGATATGTACCTGGTTTCAAGAAGAGGATCTTTCAGGACAAATTTTGGTATATAATGGTAGCAGGATTGGTTTTAAATGGTTCTGCATTGGGTGGGTTAGGCTCAATGGGATCTGGACGATCTGAGATTGCATGGATTTGGATGAGTTGTATTTGCAGAAATAAAAATTCCTGAAGTACAAAGAAGTCTATTCTTGAAATTGAATCATGTACTCTATGGTGGAATGTGAAGCCTTATCTCCTTTACAGTTTCTTTGAGGTGTGTAATGGTATTTGTTCCCTGTGTCCCATAAGTTAATGGTGGGTGGTTGAGTCTGTCTAGCCAGGGGTGTCCATTGTGTTGAAATCACCCCCACTATTTAGTGCATAGTTTTGCCTTTGTGAGAAGGAGAGAAAAGAAGTGGTCATCATGGGTATTAGGAGAATAAAGAATGTCTATTTTGTATGTTTAATTTGCTATTGTTAACTCCTGAGAGAGGCATCTTAAATGTAGTAGTAGTGAGACCTGCCATATTGCCAGAAAGGAACTTCAGTAAGTGTGTTGGTGTGTGTTGTTTTTGGTGCCTTGCGGGGAATTGGGAGTCCAGGTTCTGGAGGAGAAAAGATATGTAGTGGGAAAGAGAAAACAGTTGTTATAGCAACAGTTTTACATAACCAAAGAAAACTGGAGAAAGCTAATATCAAACTTTTTACATTTTTCCTAAAACCGGTAGGTTGAGGATAAGGTACAAACCCTGTATCTCTGAATGCTTCTTTCTGATAGCATTAAGAGGAGAGGGGAAGGAAAGTAGAAAGGGAAGATGGGTCAGGGGCATTAAATGGTATTTGGGTTATTATAGTATTGGGTAGTCAGGAGGAGAGAGATTGGAGGTAAGGAAAGGGAGTTAACAGTTTTAGTCACCAAAGTGCTTGATAGTATCCTGGGTGGTTAAAGATCAGTTCCTGACCATATTTGGTGACACAAAGAGGGGTTGGGTATAGAAGTGCAAATCTCATGCCTTTTTCTATGAGCTTTTTGCAGATTGGCACAAAATATCTCCTTTTTTGTGTAAGCGAGAAGTCCTGCAAAATGAGAAAATCATGACAATCCTCTTGTAATTACATGATTTCCTGTAGGCAGAGTTGTTGTGGTCTTTGTCTTGGAAGTTGTTGATCTGATCTCTCTGAGCCTAGGGATGTTTAGTCAAGTTGACCTGCTTCCTCTTTATGTTACAGGCAGCATATGAAACTTGGGTTGTTAGAAGATGATGTGCCATCTTTATTCCTCCATCATCAGCAACCATGATCATGTGGCCGTTTGGCAGTTGTTGCTCGGGGGGGGGGGGCAAGGTGCAGGACCTATGCAGGTCTATAGTCAAGCTGTTTTGGTGTTTGTTTCACTATCACCAATTACACCCGTGTAACAGTTCAGGGGTTATGAGTGGTACTGTGTTCTTCATTCCTTCTGTGAGGGCTATTGGGCATTGGGAAGGTTTCAATGGTTGCTCACAGTTGCTCCATGGTCCATTGTTAACCCAAGGAGAGAATGACATGTTATGAGCTTTGAGAAGAGTGGTCCTGTTTTGGCGATCTTGCTTAGAGCTGAGTGTAGGACAGGGAGAGAAAAAGTGTGTGGGGGGGGGGGGGGGGGGAGAGAAGTCTCCTGCTATAGGTCTGTACCAGTGGTTTAGCAAAGTTTGCCCTGTTTTATTACAACTTGAGAAGCAGCATGGTTCCATTGGAATTATATATTGTCAGCTGATAACTAATTAGAGTGCCCTCCCTTTTAATTAAATTGGGGCCCAACCTGCAGGCCTGTTAGTTTGAAGTTTGAGGAGAAGGTTAATTAGGGTAAGATTTAGGCTGAACACTTATTACTGTCCTAATTATCCTTGGAGCTATTGCTGAATTGCTGATACCAGAGGGAAGAACCAGATACCATGGATCCTGGCCGGCGAAGAAATGCAAGCCAAGAATCTGCTCCTTCACTGTGCTTTGATGCCACCCAAATACATTGCCTCGGTTCTGGTGCAGGCATAATCAACGGAATTAAGAGTGAAATGAATACATTTCCACTGCTTCTGTCTGTGCCCAAGCAGATGCAATGTATTCAGATGCAGACACATTGAGCAGCAAAGCAACATTGGGTTTCTCTGCAGGCTGAGCTCTGCATTTAATGTCCCAATGTTTTCATGAATACCCTGATGAGTCCATAATGTTTTTGTTTGCATGGATTAGGGGTGGGGGTCAAAATAAAATTTTGCTGCTGAACCAGAGGGTTTCTGGTAGTGATGGGCGAATTTATTCGCCAGGTGCGAATTCACGGCTAATTCCCACGATTCGCCGATGGTGAATAAATTCGCGAAACGCCAGCAAAAATTCACCTGCCGAAAATTTGCTGGCGTAAAAAAAAAAGACGTGACACATCAAAAATGAGCCACAACTCATTTCGCGAATTTTTCAGCAATTCGCGAATTTCGGCACAGCGAAACTGGATAGATTCGCCCATTACTAGTTTCTGGTGATCAATTGCCTATGTTTCAAGGACTGGGTCCCTTCCTGACCAGTGTCCAGTTACATTCACAAAGGTGATTCAGTTACTCGGTACTGAGGTTTTTTTTATCACTTAATGGGCCAGATTCAGTTCAGTGAGAAAAAATGTATCTCTTTGTTTAGCACGTGAAAACTCATGGATGAGATTCAATTCAAGGAGAAAAAACTTTTCTCGAAATTCTATTCCACTTTTTCCCCAAATTGAATCTCGTCCATGGCTTTTCAAGTCATAAACCTTTTTGTCACTGAATTGCATCTGGCCCAATGTTTCCTTTTCTGTTTGTATTATGTTACAAGGCCTGCTTGGTTATTTCTGTGCATTTAAGGGAAAGTAATTGAAAGAAGATACATACATTTAATAGAGCAGGTGGGAAAGATAACAATGCAGAGTCTAGGCTGCTGCTCATAAAATATAATTTTAGGAACAACTTAGTTTAAGGTGGCGATAAAGGGGAACATAAACCGTTCATAACAGTGTTGTTCAAGCATGACTTACTGGAATACAGCAACACTGCAACTCTAAGCCTGCTTGGATTTCTACCCCATCTGGTTGGCTTCTCTGAGACACTTAGCAAATTCCAACTTATAAACAAAGGTTAATCATGCTGGAAGCTGTAATCCAGCAACATCGTGGAAACTATTCCTACTACTCAAGCTCTCCAGGGCTACTTCATGCCAATGATCCAGTTATCACAGCAATTACCCCATGATAGAAAAAAGCAAGATGATTGACTTAGAGCTAGAAGGTAGAGTTCTTGTTGTGTGCAGCATTTTCTAGAATATATACTTCCCCTTTAAATATATATGGTGCCCCTTCATTTAATAGTCACTGGCTGTTTTATGCATCATGAATTCTAATGCCTCGTTCATATAATATCGACATATGTTAATTGCGCAGAAGGAGTGAAAACTTCCATATTTTGTTGATTGGGTTGATCTCCCCTATTAATTCAAGCAGTAAAGGAAATGAAGAGGAGCTGTTGCACCAATAATGTGGTTTATTGGCATGCTTCAACCTGCTAGACTTTTATTGAGCCTTTTGTTCCAAGGTCATATGGAACTTTCTTATTCAGACTGAATATGATGTCTTGTTTATGTGAATTATTTACCTGATACAGGGGACATTGCTGTCAAGACTGGCTAGATAATGACATCAAGTGATGTATAGTAGGACTGAGATGGCCCCGCAGTAATTTAAGCATGTAAAGTAGGGAGGGGGTAAGAAATGGCCATTTGAGGTACTGGGGACACAGCTACTAGGGTTTACAGATATGACTTACTGTCCTAGGTTTTTGAACACTAAGGGGTCCATCAGAGCAGAATTTGAAGAACGCTGTGATTGGATGTAGAATATAGCCAGTAAGACTTAAAGGCATTCTGTCATGATTTTTATGATGCAGTTTTTATTTCTAAATTACACTGTTTACAATGCAAATAATTTACTGTACAATATAAAATGTAATTCCTGAACCAGCAAGTGTATTTTTAAAGTTGTAATATTGATGTGTAGGAGCCATATCAGGTCATTTAGCCTTGTCATACATTTTCAGAAAGAGCCAGCACTTTAAGATGGAACTGCTTTCTGGCAAGCTGTTGTTTTTCCTACTCAATGTAACTGAATGTGTCGTAGTGGGACCTGGATTTTGCTATTGAGAGCTGCTCTAATTTCTACCAGTCAACTGTTATTTTGACTGTCACATGACTGGGGCAGCTAGGAAACTGACAATATGTTTAGCCCTATGTCATTTCATGATATTATTTCAAAATAAATTTAACAAAATGTGTTTGCTGTTTTGAGAAATGGATTTCAGTGCAGAAATCTTTTTTTGATGCTTTTTGAAAATGTTTTTTCCCCATGACAGTATCCCTTTAACTGCCTAGTCTCTGCCCATTTCATTTGTTATTGACGAACACCAGCACCCAGCCAAAGGCAAAGAATGCGAAGGGATGTGGGGATTATAAGAAGTTATTTACAGAGACCCCGGGCACAAATGGCCAGAATCAAGGGTTTGACAAAAAGAGGTACATACCTAGGGTGCAACGTTGGTGGGGTTCTAGGACCTTAGGCACATACCTACTCTAGCTTCAGTCCTGAAACTTTTAGTATAGAGCGTGGCAGGAGAGAAGAGCTGTGAAGTGGAGAGTTGCTATGGAAAACATGAGCCATGGCCATTAGACCTCATTAGAGTCAAAACTACAGCGCACCAGGACCTTTGGAGGAACCAACGCACAAAGGAACTCCTACTCTGCACCTAATATTGAACATCTGGAAATAGAATGAGCACTAATGGCTTAACTAGAGAGGAATTCTACAGAGTAGACTAAAATGTGGGGTCTCTAGAATTCCACCATTGGTGCTTGTTCTATATCCAGATTTTCAGTCTTAGGTGCAGAGATTAGCACTGATGAGTTCAAGGCAAGCACTATTCTTAACAATAGGAAGTATGGACAGTACTGAGTACTGTTGTTGGCACTCTCTTCTCCCACTTTAGTTAGTTAGTGGATGGGTAGAGCACCTTTATGCCTTCACCTAACGACATTAAAAAAATGCAAGACATACTATATACATGGGGGGGGGGGGCACATGCCTCTGCTCTCTGTTTTGAGTTCAGGGCAGGGTGTAAAATTAAAAAAGATGTCAGACTGTGCCCATTTGTTGCACTTTTTACCCTGCCCTGCTTACCATAAATAGCCTTTTTAGTCTTACTGAAACTCGGATTTTGTTGGAGTTCTACTTTGTATAAATAAATTGCCCACCCCATGAAGTCTTTGTTGAACCACAGCTTCCACCAAGATCAGGGAGACACAGTGGGATCTATCATTTACCAACAACCAAAGGGCCACTTGCCCAAATTGATTGGCTGGGAAGAGCATAAAAACTTATTTTTTTCATTTTACTGACCTAGTCAAACATACAGACATATTACAGAGATA
Source organism: Xenopus borealis (assembly GCA_024363595.1). Lineage (NCBI taxonomy): Eukaryota > Metazoa > Chordata > Amphibia > Anura > Pipidae > Xenopus > Xenopus borealis. The sequence goes on from CM044435.1 coordinate 7,994,438, forward strand.
TTTGGTGGAATCAATAGCAAGTCTTTCCAACAATTATCTGTGGATTACACATCACCCATGTATTGGACTGTTAGAATGAACTGCCTCCCTCACTGGCTCACTGCAGTAGTGACATATTTATATTTTTTATTTTTTTGTTGTTGATAGAATTCTTGTGGCTGCTTATCACTTTGGGCTGTCATTTTTAATGATGTCATTGCAAACGGCACTCCATAAATCTCGACCAAACCACAGCATTGGCTGGGAGACATCTCACTCATCCTAGTATATCAATTAAACGCTCTTCAGAATTAATCAGCGATTAAGTAATTTCCGTTTATTGACATTTCCTCAAAGGTGAAAATCTGGAATGATGGTATGCTGGGTAAGAATCAACAGCATTCTATATAAAGCTTCTTTCCCCCACCCAACAAATTAGATGGCCCAGATTTAAAGGGGATAGGGGTCTTCCATAAAAATATTGCTTAATGCAAATGTTGATAGGCTCCCTCCATTATCTCCCATATTATTAAAGGGTATGTAAATATTCCCTCTAAATCTCCAAAGGAAGAAAGACCATTGCCCCAACTACAATGTGTGTGAATCCTAATGGCCCAGTTTTGCACCCCTTAGGTAGTGTCTAGGCCAATGGTAAATGAACCCTGCTGTTATACAATCCTGTTTGTAAAGCAGCATTTTGTAAAGAATTCACAGGTAAGAATGTAACCACCGCAAGGGCTTCTAAGCTCTAAGGCTTTAAGTTACAATAAACAAAAGATAAATCCTTAAATATAGCAAAGACTATGTTTCCATTAATAATAATAATATAAATCCAGCAGACCAAGCCTGTGTCTCATCAATTTAGATCATTCGATTACTTTCCCATCCCATGTGTGCCGTAGAGAGAACCACTCAGCTTGCATTTCTGTTGAGTAAGGGATTATCCCTGCTAGTGTCATATGTCATAAGCATTTCACTGGAACTCGAGCAGAATTTATCAATGTAACATATTGCAAGTTCCCCTGATATTGAAAAGACTGGAAAAAAATAATTACAGCTTGGAGGTCAGGCGTCTGTCCCTGCAGCTGTAATTAACTTCACTTCCCATCATCCTTTGCTAGCTTACAGGGCAGTATTAAGAGGTGGTAATGAAGGGGCTTGAAAGTGTACTTTAACACAAACTGAAGGGACCCGAGCTAATGCAACATACAGTAAGACCATATTCCTCTGTGTCACCATCTCATGGTATTATTCCTGCTCTTCAACATCCACAGTCCTTTCCCAGACACTGTTATCCCACTGCTTTACTTCTTCCTACTTTACCTGCTCTCCAAAATCCACAGTCCCTTCCCAGAGACTATTATCCACTGTTACTATAGGCACCATCTCTCCCTACTATACCTGCTATCCCACAGTCACAGTCCCTACCCAGAGACTATTATCCACTGTTACTATAGGCACCATCTCTCCCTACTAAACCTGCTATTGCACAGCCACAGTCCCTTCCCAGCAGGCCCGGACTGGCAATCTGTGGGTTCTGGCAAATGCCAGAGGGGCTGCTATAAGGTGCCATAGAAAGTCAGTATTTATTGGGCTGGTGGGGACTGTTTGGGCCTCTGTGTGGGCTGATTGGGCCTCTGTGTAACTGAAATGCCAGGGCCTATTTTAATTCTCAGTCCAGACCTGCTTCCCAGATACTATTACCATCTCTCCCTACTAAAATTGCTATACCACATTCCATTCCCAGAGACTGTTATACATATTTCTACTTTAGGAGCCATCTCTACACAGTGTTGGACTGGCCCACAGGGATACCAGGAAAACTTCCGGTGGGACCAGGTGTCAGTGGGTCTAACAATTTGGCCTATTTCATGTTCATTCCCTATTTCTTTATGTGTAAAAAGAGGCTTAATAATGGAAGAATAGAGTATAGTAAGTAGATCTAAAAGAATAGGAGAATAAAGAGGTTAAGTGAGGAGAGAAGAAATAATAGTTTGGAAAGTTGGGCCCTTGGTCTAAGGTTTTCTGGTGGGCCCCTGGCATCCCAGTCCGACATTGTCTCTCCCTATGGATTCAGCATGCTCAGTGGGGTTTTTTGTGTCATTTACCTGAAATTAGTGATGGGCAAATCTCCCGCGATTCGCTTCGCCTAAAGATTCGCAAATTTCTAGAGAAATTCGCGAATCGGCCAAAAATTCGCGAAACGAGTCGCGGGACGCTTTTGACGCACGTCGCGTCAACTTTCCGACGCGTTGCGTCATTTTCGGCGCGTCGCGTCGTTTTCGGCGCGCGTCGCGAAATTTCGCTGGTGATTCGTGAATTTATTCGCCAGCGCCGAATCGCGGGAATTCGCCGCAAATTCGGCCCTGGCGAATAAATTCGCCCATCACTACCTGAAATATAACTTATTTAGAAAATAAATTCCTTTGGTAAATCTGTGTTGAGGACTGGGTATTGCCTCTTATAAAGGACTGGCTACTCGGTGACAAGGTGAAAGAGGTTCGAGTGAGAGGAGGCAGCATCCCATCATTTCTGACCCAGGCAGTTAGACTTTTGAGGAAATGGAATATTGGGAAGCAAGAACTGTATTCATTTTCTAGGAAGATTATTTATTTACAGGTTTTGGATTTTTTCGTTTTAAACCCCCCCCCCACGTTCCTAAAAATCATAGGAACATGTTAGCATGAAGAAAATGCTGCAGGGACTATTTCTCCCGCAAAGGCCCCCCTCAAAGCCCCTTTTGGCGCTCCTGGATACTCATCTGGCGTTGGCCCTATTGCGAGCACTTCAGCTTGCCTCATTGGCGGAGTGCCACTGGCGCCGCCCCCATCCCTGCGTCAGTGAAGCACCCCAGAAGATTACGAAAAGGTTCATCTTTTAGGGGGCCAGGGGGGGCTGGTTAGTGGGGCTGGGGGAGGGTTTGCGGATGGCTTTGAGGGGAAATATTTCTTGTGCAGCATTTACTTCATACTGACACTTTCCTTTGATTTTTAGGAATGTGTCACATTAAGTGTTGTTAGCAGAACATGTCCTTGCAGTTGTCGGAAGGAGGAATCACTGGAGCATTTTTTGATTGACTGTTATGTATCAACAGCAGTGAGAAAGTTAGCGAGAATGTTAAATCTTACAAAGCTAAAAGGCTTCAGTTATTCTGAATTTTCTTATGGGGTTGTGGGTGCAGGGAGGAAGAATAGTATGAGAAGGGAAACCTTGTATTTAATAGTGACAAGGTATCATCTCAGGCACATGAGATGTAAGTGGACTCTTGGACAGCCACAGGATCCTGCAAAACATGTTGCAAAAGTTATTGAGAATGAACTGTTTTTTTTATTAAGACAACTGAAACTGAGAAATCTGTGGGAAACGTAATGCTTTGAAGGAATGATCATTTTCTTTTTTGATGTACTATTGATTTATTGCTTATTTCTGTTCTGATGTCATTGTATTTCTGTTGTTATTGTTCAATATATTTTAAGAACAATTTTTCCTTTTTGTACCTGCTATCCCACAGCCCTTTTCTAGAGGCTATTATCCCAACTTGTTCTGTAATTAAAACTGAATTCACACACTCCATACCCACAGCTTCTGCTATACAAAGCCATACTTGCTTATACCCCCCTTAAGGACTTTGCATTGTCAATAACAGGGCACCTTAAAAAGAGCTGTAAGCCTGCCAAGCTGCTTTTCATATGCAGTGATTATAGGAAATCTCTACTACATAGCACTTCAGCTGATGAGATGCAGAGTCATTTGTAAATGTTCTGTTTGCTGCCTTTTTACAGTCCATTCATCCTGCTACTATTAGGCTTGTCTGTGCTCAGATACTGCTGCAAGGTGTTCCCGCATATCATCACAGGTAATGAAGAAACCATTGATTGTATGTTCACAGCGAGGCTCCCGGCAGTCATAGTGCTGAGAATCAATGACATGCAAGAGCAGGTGTAATTGAATACCCTGTTTGATTGTCCCGCGGAGGCAGATTTTGCATATAATAGGACTTCCTTTAAAGCAGACGTCTCCACTCACCTAGGCTGTGTTTTTAGTGATAACCATCTAATGGCTCATTCCAACGTTAGCACAAATATACCCTCGGGGGTTCATTGATTATTTCTAGAATCCATTTTCCTTCACTATTATTTTGTAAAAGCACACCGAAGATTTGTCTTCCTTAAATGGAGAGTGATTTAGCAGGCATTATTTTGCAATGTTGTCTTTTTATTATATCTATCTTTTAGGCACATTATCGAGACCTGACGGGGGACGGGTCTAGGGCTGTGACGGGACATGGGAAAAAAACAAAACTTTGACTTGCCCCGTTGCCAATATATAAAGAATGAACTGTTAACATTTAGGATTTTTAGAACTGCAACAACAGCTGAAGGGCCACAGGTTGGGAAACACTGCCATATTGCATTACTGCTACGTTGCCATTCTAGATCATCTCTCCTTCACTTTTCCTACCTACTGATGCTCTGCTGTGCACACTAAGTGCAAGGGCAGATGCCCCTGTTATCTAACTCACTCTCGCTATTTTGGACTTAGATGTCCATCTGGCCTTGTAATGGCTTGAAGTCTTCAGAGAACTAATGCCTTGAAAATGTATGGCCATTTCATTTGCTTTAGTCTGCTGTGTTTTGCAGTCAGTAACACTAGTTGGAGTTGGTCTCATGGTGTAATAACTGAGGATTGACTTCAAATACTGTTACTCCACTGTCTCACAGACCCCTTGTCATGGTGGTGCTTGGTTGAAACCCATGGGTTGTTTGGGTGTACTCATGGGTCCTGTGGAATTGGGTCACAGACATTTGGCAGAGCCTTTTCACCTTTATTGACTCTGATCCCCCCACCTTTGTAGGTTAGAGAATCAGTAGATGGAGACCAAAAGCAAGAACACTAATCTCTTAGATATCTACCCCTTATTGTGATCCATAACCCACCTATCAGTGATGGCAATGGCGGGAGATGGGTAAAATAACCATTGAGGGATGGGTTTGGTGCAGTTTGGAAAGGTTAGGGTTAGAAAGGGTTGGAAATCCCACAGCAGGCACATCACTATATCTTGTTATATTAAGGGCTGTGGAGTTGATGCATAAATCTTTGGACTCCTCAGTTTATAGTTCCTCCGACTACTCTGTTTTTAAAGGAACAGTAAAACCAAAAACTGAAATTGTGTCAAAGTAATCAAAATATGATGTACGGTTGCTCTGCATTGGCAAAAACGAGTGTGCTTGCTTCAGAAAGACTACTATAGTTTATATAAACAAGCTGCTGTGTAGCCATGGGAGCAGCCATTCAAGCTGGAAAAATAGGAAAAAAGGCACAGCTTACATAGCAGATAACAGATAAAATGCAAATTAATTGGACAGAGCTTATCTCTCATGTGCTATGCAACCTGTGCCTTTTCTTTTTTCCAGGTTGAATGACTGCCCCAATGGCCACGCAGCAACCTATTACTATTCTTTCTGAACAAACACACAGCTTTTCCCAATGCATTTCCGACGGCGATATGACCAACGTATCACTAAATTGCCCATCAGCCACTGCTGTAACAGTAAATGTTAATTAATTTTTTTGGTGTTTCTGTTCCTTTAATATACTAATGTATTTTCCATGTTGATTGAAAGAAGTTGAGTACACAAAATACATGGCGTTTTATTGCTGTCAAACCTCAAAAATATTAACCACATCCTTTGGTAATTCTAAACCAAAATCAAAGTTAAACTGCATAAATCAAAAACAACTGGAAAACCGAAAACAACTTACAGTATATATTAACTGAACCTGGCATATAGCCGTTAAATACAATGCAAGATGAACTAAATTATTGTTATTAGAAACAGAACTGCTTCTGCTATATCCTCTTTTATAGACTCGGAATCAGTGTTGGTACATTTTTGGTAACTCTGACTCAGATACCCAAAATTACTTCTGGCTCCATAGCTCTAGCCATCTAATTCATTTGCAAGAAGTCAACAAGGCTTTTGGCGTGGAACATATTTTGGTCAGGTGCTACCCATGGCACTGGAGTACTGACTGCTCCTTCCTTTTGCAATCAGAAAATGCCCAGTAGATTCTGCGCATTTGATAGTTGTGGAAAAGGGGATATCTCCTTCCCTCCCAGCTGCTGGATATAGCTAAAAGTTGTATTAACTTGTTTGCGTGTTTTTTTTTTTTTTACTGTGAATGCACCCAAGAGCCGAAAGCTGCTACATTGGCATACAGTGTTGGATTGGCCCACCAGAATACCGAAAACTCCCGGTGGGCCAATGTGTCAGTGGGCCCTCATGCTGCTATAACTTTTGGCCTATTTCATGGCAATTCCCTATTTCTATGAGAACAAAGAGATGGAATAAAGTAAAGTAAACAGACTAGGAGAATAGAGGTTGATTGAGGAGATGAAGGATATTAGTACTGAGAGTGGGCCCCTGGTCTAAGGTTTTTGGGTGGGCCCCTGGTCTAAGGTTTTTGGGTGGGCCACTGGTGTCCCAGTCTGACATTGTTGGCATAGTCCCTAAATATAAATGTACCCCTGGATGTGGCCTAGAAGCCAATGATATAGGATCTCATATTAAAAGCAAGTGACTCAAAATACACTTAAAACTCCACAAACACCCCATGATGCATCTAGAAGCTACTTTATTCATATTTATCCAGCTGATACACCAGTTATATGAAGGCAAGTTGAAGGTGTCCTTGGATGTTGTCTGCACTGCTTGATGAATATAGGGCCCATGAAAAAAATGAACCCACCAGTGAGGCTGATGAGAGATACTAGGGGGTAGATTTACAAAATTCATCTGAAGAGATCGAAGTTCGATTGAATTCGATCGAACGATTTTTTCGGAGGATCGAATATGCAAATTTGACATCTTCGATCATCGAATACGGAATATTCGAATTATCGAATAGATCGAATGATCAAATATTCGATCATTCAATGATCGAAGGATTTAAAATTTTAAAATCCTTTGAATGCCTTCTTTGCCAGATTGAATACCAGTAGAAGCCTAGCTTCTTTTGTAAAGACTTACTCGAATACCATTCGTACGCCTTGATCATTCGAATCGTATGGATTTTTCGGAGGCTTAAAGGCAAAAGTACGATTTTTTCCGTGAAACCGAATGATCGGTATTCGATTATACGATTTCATCGAGAAAAAAAAGATAGCCTAGAACTATTCGATAAGCATATGATAGTCAAACCTTCCAGCTGCTATACCAGTGTTTGTCCTTCGTCAAGTCATTTCTGGCTAATAAACCCTTGCAGAGGGTATTTCTCTGGATGTCAGAAAGGTGCAGCGTTAGGAAGTTCAGCCTCTTTTCCCTTGTTCCCTGGCGGGGGGGGGGGGGGGGGGGGGGGGGGGGGGAGAGGCTAAATGCACTTTATTAAATGGAGCCTTGCTTGTATCTCCTTACATATACTCCTATAAAACATCTGTTCTCCCTGCAAACATCTGGCCACAAAAGATAATAATCCAAGGAGCGCAGAGCCAGAACCTCCATCAAACGAATGAGATTCAGTTTTGAGATGTAAACTTCCCCCATCTGCTCGGAACATTGCAGCTTAATTGCGGAACCTCCAGCGTATCTTTTTTTTTTTTGTTTGTTTTTATTCTCGTTTTTCTGTGTTTGCAGAACTTGATATTGATGGAACATCTTGCAGTTGACCCCTACTAGCAATGTGATAACATCAAGGAGATTTCCTTTGCTCTTCTTTTTTGGGTGGCTATGATCCTGGGGTGTACATCACTGCAGGAATGGAGGGTCAATTGAAAATGGCAAGTACTGAATGTAAAAGCCCCCAAAAATTTATTTTATTTTGGATGACACTTATACATTGGTTCTGGCAAATGCCAGAGGGACTGCTGAACTCACTCTTTAGTGGGCTGGTGGGGGTTGCTTGGTTCTCTCTGTACTTGGAATACCAGGCCCTATTTTCAGTCCCAGTATAGACCTCGTTGGAGTGTGAGGTTTTCAGATAACCTATACAGATATTCACCATTAAATTAAATCACCATAGGTAGCCAGCTCCTAACATTTGAAAAATGGAAAAAGGGAAATAATGAACCACTGTGCAGATCATGGTGGTCACCCCCCCCCCCACAATACCACACCGGTTAAACAAATTGTAGCATAATGGCAGCATGGCAGCATCATGAATAATAAAGCTGTAGGTGCACTAGCATTAATTTTATGAAAGACACAGGGTTGAACTGGGCTGGTGGGGCACTGCTCCGACCAATAGAAGAAAAGCAGGTACTCGCTGGTCGGTAGTGGGGCTGGGGAGGGCAGATGGAGGAGGGTTGCAACTTGCGAGTCCGACACTGGAAAGACACAATACTGTGCTCCCCCCCACAGTTTCAGATCATATTGTAGCCTTCAGCAGTTCATGCTAAAGTCTGAGCCCCAGCACATCATGCCACAGTCTTTCCCAAGCATTTCATGGCACAGTCTGACCCTCTGCAATTCATACAATAGTCTGCCTCCAGGCTTCTCATGGCCATGGCTGGATTTTTTGTAGGAGCCTGCAGAGGACAGCAGTGTCCTACTGCCCCACTACCCTACATACATCCACAGCAATGCTCTCATTGCCAGCATCACACATACCCTGGGACAGGACGCACAGCTTGGGTCACCAACACTTCTGATCTCATGCAAGCGCATCCATTGAGTCTACATAGGGGCAGGAGCTGAGAGGACCTGCACTGCTAGACCCCAGAGAGTGCCCCCAAAGTAAATTCCGGTGCTGCTTGGCGACCGTCCCTTAATTTGTGTTGCCCTATGCCCGGGCACAGTCTGGCTCCAAAGGCGCAGTGGAACTGCTCTACTCAAAGAATAGTCCTTGCACCCAGTAGACAGGGTGTTGTGTCTGTACTTTATATAAAACTGGGAGTGATGTCACCGTCTTCTGAGATGAGACTGTGACTCTCTAAGGGGGCCTGCAGGATACAGGACATTTGACTAGCAATTAAGAATGCTGTATGTGGAAACAGAGACTCTTGAAAATCAGCGCAGTGGAGAGGTATGGTTATTCCCATGTACTAGGGACAATTCTAAAAGTATAGTTGCCCTATAAATTAATATAATTGTATAATAATAGCCATGTTAAAGACGTCTCAGATGAGTAAATTTTTTCGCTGAGTTTTGCCATGGAAATGACACCTGTAGACTTCAATGGGAGAAAAAAATGTTGTGCGTCAAAAAATTAGCAGCATGTCAAAAAAAATTTGTTGCCCATAGACTTTAATGAATTTCAGTGAATTTTCGCCATTGGCGAATTATGGGTGAAATAAAACGGGTCAAATTTACCCATCCCTATTCATAATACCCAGAACTGGGATGGTTAAAAGAATTCCATGGAAATCCTCTATAGGTAACTTGATCAAAGGGTTTGTCTGGTTGCTCTATGTGTCTGTTGGTGAATATTTTATACAAAAGGCAAGGTATAATAATTTTAAGTGGCTATAAAGCAGTGAAGTTAAAAATGAGGTGGGCAATTTAAGCTCCCTATTTAATGTACCCCTTTGTAACACCCAACTTTTATCTTCAGCCTGAAGGAAAAATATGACTTATTATTACCCCATTTAACTGTGTTCTCTTTACAGTATGTTCAATTGCCAAGGGAAAAACAAATCTGTTTATACTGCACAAAAGCCCTGCATAACCTGTAAAACATATCCGTATAAACTATGCAGTGATGTTACCAGTTATTATAAGGGCTTAGTGATGATAAAGTCAACTTGCAGTTGCATGAGCTGCATAAAAAGCGCTCGGCCTGAAGCCTCCTCCGGTTTATATTGTCATAGAATGTCTCAAAGGCTTGTAAGATCCTTATAATATACAATAGGGGTAATATTGTTCTCTATATCATTCAAACACAGGAGAGATTTATTGGATGGGGAGTATCTACTCTGTATATCAAGCTTGCATAATCCTATTATAAATGGGTACCGCTGCATCAAGCCTATCCATTGTATTAAAGGCAGGAAAGGGAATTGATCTTTAAAATACATTTTCTTAAGCCACAGCTCATCTTATGGTATCATTATTTCCAATCTTGATTATTGCAGCTCCACTCTTATTGGCATCTCCATTATCATATTCTATCCTACATCTGATCAATTCCTCCTGCCTTCTTTCCATTCCTCTCTTCTCCAGCCTATCCATAATTATAAACTGAATTTACTCTTCCACTAAGTGGAATAATCCTTTTATCTTCATTTCTCCCCAGCAATAGATGTTTAAGGGTTTTAGTTGCTCTGTTGAGGTGTAGGGTATATAAAATATTTTCCCTTATAGGGACACTATTGGTTTTTTTTCTTCATTTAAAAGGGAAGTGAACATTTAATTTAACTCCTAGAATGTTATATATGAGCCTATACTTTGTAGCTCTTATGTCATTCTCTTTTTTGTGTATGTGCTCTGATTCGTCTTTCTATTCTGCCTACTAATTGCTAGTTGCCGTTAGGAATGATTTTCCCCTCCTCCTTTATCCGACCTCTGGATCAACTAGCAGTTAGACAGGTTTCACATAGATATAAAAAGCTGAATTAAATGTTACTATGAAAATAATGTTTGGATATTTGGGGTCATTGACCCCTGCAACCAAATCATCTAATTAACAGCATGGAAATGTTCATACACTGTGGGATGACATTATGTTAGGCACCCCCAGTGTATTAAATTGTTAACGTTTGTCCCCAGACTGGCGCTCTTGTTCAGTAAAAATAGCACCAGCCCAGGGATTGTCCTTAATAAGCTCTGGCATCTTGTATTATTTCCAAGGTTTGTTTGTGTTTTTTCAGATGGGCTAATTCTATATGGCTACAAAGAAGCTGGTGCTGCTGGTGTGGTGCTAAGTTATAAAAAAATAACAATAACAATACAATTGTAGCCTCAGACAGGGTCGGACTGTGGGCCTACAGTGACTACTGTCCAGGGCCCCCTCCGACCCCCCTACCTTGATGCGGCAAGTGAGGGCGCCGCTCCTCTGACTTCCTTGAAAGGAGCTGCGTGCGCCTACCTGAGAGGCGCCTAACGAAAAAAATTTTTAATAATTTTTTTGGGAGAGGGAGGTGGGGGCCCATCAAGGGTCGGGGCCCATCAAGGGTCGGGGCCCATCGGGCCATCACGACACTGGTCTGAGAGAGCAATAGATTTTCGGATGCAGGGTCAGAGACCCCAATTTGAAAGCTGGCAGGATTCAGAAAAGGATCATTCAAAACTTATAAAGAGGAACACCAATTGAAAGGTTATACAGTATTTAGTAGAATTAAGTCAAAGGCAACTGGATATTTAGGGAATTATTTATCAAAATCCGTATTTTTCTGATTTTTTTAAATAAGAAAAGTCTGACCAAACTAGTTTAATAACAATTATTATTATTTAAAAGCACGATTTAATCAGATCGTAGAGAAACACGATAAAATTGAGTGAAAATCCAAATCGTACAATTTTTTGAAGGTTTTTCCCGAACTTCTTGATTCAGATTTTCGACAAAAACCATAGAAACCTCTAAGTAGGATAGGGACCATATGTCCCATTGACTTTTATTCAACCTCGGCAGGTCTGAGATTGTGGATTTTCAGATTCAGATTTTTTCCATCCTCGGGTATAATAAATTCGAATTTTGTTTCCCCACTAAAGAAAATTTAAAAAAACACAATTTTTTTGAGTTTTAGGCATTTGAATGTTAAAAAATGTAGCTTTTTCCTTTAGAGGTTTTCTTGAAAACGTTTCTGTCAGGATCGCGATTCCCTTATTCTCTGTAATAATAAAACAGTAGCTTGTAATTGATCCAAACTAAGATATCATTAACCCTCAAGCAAAACCAGCCTATTGAGTTTATTTAATGTCTAAATTATTTTTAAGTTGACTTAAGATTTAAATGATTGCAAAGTTCCTATCCGGAAAACCCCAGGTACTGAGTATTCTGGGCTGTGGTTGCTGTGTTAAGGGAAACATATTTCTGCATACAAACAAGGTTTGATAAATATATATATATATATATATATACAAACACTGTTCTTTTCACTTTCGTTACCCTTACCAGGCAAAATTAAATTACTTGACCATGTTTGCCTCAGCTACTGTCTCTTTAGTTCCTACTCGACTCTGGCACTTATTACAAGCCGCCTTACAGGAGAATACGTTTTTGGGATCCTTTTTTTCTGTGCGCTTTGTTCTCTGTGCAGCATACAGTAAGGCGAGGACTTTTTTCAATTTACTTTTGGAATTTTTTTCATGTCCATCTGACAAACTCCAAATATATTATTATGTTTTATTTATACACAATTAACATTCCTTCGTCTACTCACAATAGGAGAATAATGAATTTCTGCCCGACTGCACAGACAGGGAATAATGAATAGCATTATAATATAGTGTGCCTTAAAATTGCAAAAAAAAAAAAGAATAACTGAGAATCTGCATTGGTCAAGAGCTGTGTAGGTAGCGGGTTGGTATGGCTGAACAGGAAGGCCTTGTTTAACATTTTCCCTCCCCCCCATAAAAACTCTTGAATTAATAGACCATTGTAATGTTAAAAAGAGCATTTTATTTCAGCACGTCTTCATTGATTGTGAGGACAGAGTTGCACAGCGAGCTAGTAAATAATACAGCTGCCGAAGGCTTTGTCTCCAGTTTTCTTATACCTTCAATAAGGGACGCGCTATCCTTTGACTATTTTTGTTGTGTCGGAAAGAGTTTTAGGAAATAGTTTAGTGTTTTATAAAGTGGATTTATAGGGAACTAACAGCGGCATAGCTAGTGCCCTGGGCCCCCCTGCAGAGGGGCCCGGCGCACTGCGATTCCCATCCTCCGACCCACGTTCCACCCATGTCCAGCCCCCACTCCACCCTCATCCCACCCGGACTCCACCCACTCCCATTCCCTTCCTGTCCAGTAAGAGAGAACGACTGGGAAGGAGGGTTTTTTTTATTAGCTATAGAGGAAGCATACCCCCACAGTCTGGGCCCCCCTTGTGACTGCAAGATCTGCTTTCTCTACAGTTAAGCCACTGGGATCTAAACCCTTGCTGCACTGATCAACAACTCAGTTTAGAGTCCTGCACAGGTTTGGGTACTTGCAAAATGATAGGTTTTTGGGCAGAAAGTGTCCCATTCCTTGACCATGTGCGTGGTCCACTGGTAACCCTCTGTGTACTCAACTAACTTGCCGGATTGGTCCCATCCCACCCTGCCCTGTGGCCAAAAAATTTTCTGACCCTGTCTATGGTGATGTCACTTCAAAAGGTAAATTAACTCTATAGAGTTCGTGTTAGGTAGCGCTTCTGGGTAGGTAATGTGTTGGGGTGTGGGTTGGCAGAATCTCTGGTTGGCACTGAATCTCTGGTTGGCACTAGGCTGCAAGGCAAAAATACTAACTGTTGCACCACCATTGCTTAAAGAAATACTGACACCAGAAATCAAACCTTGGAAACATTGTCTTTTCATGTTTTTTTTATAGTTTTGCCCAGTGCTTTTACCTGATCTGATCCCCTATGTTCCTATATGAGGGGGCTGCCATATTTGTGCAGCAGGAGTCTGTTAGCATTAGAAACTCAGAAACGCAGTCAGGTTTAGGAACTTCAAATAACAATTACTTATATAAGCAGACCCCTAAGCTAAAAATAATTATGACCTACAGGTGATTAATATTTTAAGGAGTATTTTTTTTTAGTGTCAGCATCACTTCTGCTTGGCTCTGTATTAGCCAAAAGTTGCTGAACTCTAACTCCCTTCATACAACACTATATCATAAAAGGATAATGAGCATACCTCTCAACATTTGAAAATCGGAAAGAGGGACAGAAAGTAAATGAAAAAGTCACGCCCATTTTGTGTCCACTCCCCCAAATACCATGTCCATTTTACAAAATTTGGCAGGTTATGGAAAGTCTGAACACATTTCTGGGGGTTTTAGGGTCAGATCTTTTGTGTTATTACAGCTTTGATTATGAAAGCACTTTAAGCTGCAAGTTTCAGTTCTTCAAGAGATCTGCTTATCTTAAATAGTTAGAATTGTACCTTTGCTCATCTTAAATAGTTACAAATGTATCTAAGTGCAGGTGCTGAGTATTCTGGGTTCTCTGCCCAAAATACTCTTATTTAATTAAGTTTTAGATACTTTGAATCTCCTTCCGGCATCAGTGCAGGAGATTGAAGAGAAACTTGGGACATTTCATTAAAAAAACCAGGACTGCGGCCTGAGCTGTCAAAATAGGGGCTTTCTTGTGAAAAATGGTACAGTTGAGACGTAAGACTAGAAATGGGTTATGATAAATAGACAACTGCAGTTGGTGTTCATTTTTCTGCGGTTTTAGAATGAATTCGGTATTTTAGTTCAGCAGCTCCTCTCCAGTTTGGAATCTTGCTTCTGCAATTCAATTTTTCCTAGCAACCAGTCAGTGGTGTGAACGAGAGATTGGAAAGTAACTAAGAGAGGGTCTCAATAGAAAGGCCATAAAAAGAGGGAATACAAATAAAATTGGAAACAGGTTTGTGGCTCCCGGGTCCAGAGAAGGAATATACCATGGACACAAGCTGTGCTTTTATATGTGTAATTGCAAATATGTTCCTTTAGACTATAGAAATGTTACTTAAAAATTGATCCCGAACTTCAACATCAGCGTTTCATTTTTTCCTGTGATATCTGCCATTCCGCTACAATGATAGTGATGAAACAGGACAGGGTTATCCCCCATGCTGGGCGCATTACAACCTCAGGAGGGAATTCCAGCTGACCGCTGATTCTTTCTTTATATTATTTTACACAAAAGAACTTCGGATTTACGCTCCCTGGAACCGGAAAAGTTTCTATATCAGGCCCAAATCCCAAAAGCTGTTAAGCAGATCATAAAACAAGGAAGCCGAGGTTAACAAAGGAACAGGTTAGACAAACTTCTTTAATTTATGACATTTACAGTATTTCTCACTAACGGTTAGTTGGAGCCGAGGCCAAAGCTTTCTAATCGCTGAGATTCACATTTCAGCTTACTGGTTTAGCTCAGCATTATTGGCTCTGTTATTAGATAAGGAATCATTTTAGGATACTTTATTTTCATGGATCCTGCCAGGGGCGCTTCACCAATGAGGCGAGTTGAGGTACTCGCCTCAAGCGGCAGCACCCCACTGGTGCGGCAAAAAAGGCTGAATTTCCGGTTTTCAACCTGTAAATTTGTCTCTTCTAGTGCAGAGCGCACACTTGCACGCTCTGCACTAGCGCTGTGGACCCCCCTTGCCCTGTCCGGTGCTGAAAAAGTGAGTGCCGTGGGGAAGGGAGGGGAGGGGCAGCATATTGAAGGCGGCAATATCCTCTGGATCGTCCCTGGATCCTGCCTTATATACGCTGTCGTAACTATAGAGGAAGATGACCCAGCAGTCGCCGGGGGGACCCAGGGAAAAGGGGGGCCCACATGGTCTGTTTCCTCTATAGTGTTAAAATCCCCCTCTCCATGCTTTCTTTCTCTTTAATTTGATGCTCTCCTGTTCCTGTCGAGCCCTCCGAATATCTTTCTGGTGGGGGGGGGGCAGAGCACTGTTGTTACGTCTCTGCATACATAGAAGCAGGCAGAATACAGGTATGGGGTTTTTGCAGATAACAGATCTTTCCTTAAAAGAGAAGTGATTGTATTGACTTACCTGAAACCCCGGGCCGGTGCTCCTATCAGGAGAAAACTGAACCGAGCCAGGGTTATTGCAGCAAGCACCATGGAACAATCATCTTCTTGCTTCTTCTTTCTTCACATTTTACAGAGACGCATGCACAGTAGAACAAAATAGCCAAATTTTTAGTTAAAGGTCAGCTTTTCATTCTACTGTGCATGCACAGCTGCACAAAGAAAGAGGAATACGGAATAGAATCTCTACGTGGTGCTCACTGGTATAACTCCAGGCCGGAGCAGTTTTCTGCTGATGGGAGCACCAGCCCGGGGTTTCAAATAAGTCAATAATGACTTGGGGTGCCTAACATTTGGCACCCCCAAGTGCAAGAACACTTTCCTTATCCTTTAATTTGGAATTTTATACCATAAGTCTACCAGAAAATCATTTAAAAATTAAGTGGCAGATTGATCAACCCACTAAACCCATTGTTGTTACTGCAATGTTCCTTCTTTTCTCATTTATCTCCTAAACTGAACAGCCAGAAAAAGATACAATATTTCTAAAACGTAATTTGCTTTTGGCAGAGAACCCAGAATATGTGGCAGGTGCACTTCGGTACTTTTGTAACAATTTAAGCATACTGTGGGCTATATTACTTCTCTCAATCACAGACCAGACAGGACTCCTTTAAAAAAAAAAAAAAAGCGATAGTTTATTGCAGCAGGCTGCTGGAGAACAAGGCCTGCTGCATTTTAATTAGAGTACATAAAGTATTCCGGGTGTTGTAGTCTAGTAAGAACACACGACTTTCCTTCCAAAGTACAACATTGCAAAATAAATAGCTACACTGATATTATTTATTATTATTATGGCTAATATCTCCCAGTCACTGCTGAACTTATGACAAAATATACAGTTTAATACAACGTAGATCTCCACCATGAATAAAATACCATTGGTATCATTAAAGGGATACTGTCATGGGAAAACATGTTTTTTTCAAAATGCATCAGTTAATAGTGCTGCTCTAGCAGAATTCTGCACTAAAATCCATTTCTCAAAAGAGCAAACAGATTTTTTTTACATTTCATTTTGTAATCTGACATTGGACTAGACATGTTATCAATTTCCCAGCTGCCCCAAGACATGCGACTTGTTCTCTGATAAACTTCAATCACTCTTTACTGCTATACTGCAAGATGGAGTGATATCACCCCCTCCCTTTCCCCCCCCCAGCAGCCTAACAACAGAACAATAGGAAGGTAACCAGATAGCAGCTCCCTAACACAAGATAACAGCTGCCTCGTAGATCTAAGAACAGCACTCAATAGTAAAAACCCATGTCCTACTGCGTTCCATTCAGTTACATTGAGAAGGAAAAACAACAGCCTGCCAGAAAGCAGTTCCCTCCTAAAATGATGGCACAAGTCACATGACCAGGGGCAGCTGGAAAATTGACAAAATGTCTAGCCCCATGTCAGATTTTGAAACTGAATATAAAAAAATCTGTTTGGTCTTTTTAGAAATGGATTTCAGTGCAGAAGTCTACTGGAGCAGCACTATTATGCAT
This sequence comes from Xenopus borealis, assembly GCA_024363595.1. Classification (NCBI taxonomy): domain Eukaryota; kingdom Metazoa; phylum Chordata; class Amphibia; order Anura; family Pipidae; genus Xenopus; species Xenopus borealis. The sequence goes on from CM044435.1 coordinate 8,011,591, forward strand.
TTTGAAAAAAACATGGGTGTGCTCAATAATGTGGCTTGTGAGATACAGCAGGTAAATATCAAGTAGAAGAGTTCTGACTTCTGCAACCAATAAGCTTGGGGTTGTTTTCAGTTTCTTTTTTCATTTCCTCTCTGGGCAATGAAATGTCTAATGGCGCAAGCACAGAACAGAAATTCCATTTTCTTGCTTCCCACAGTACTTGCCTGTAGCTCGATACGTAAAACGAATCCATGGCCATTGACATTGCTGCCAAAGGCTTTAAATAGCAGGTCACTGTATTGTAAACTCCACATGCCCATAATTTCCTATGTTCTTCTATGTCAGATCAGTGCCTTGTGCCAAAGCAGGATTTCTAATAGCACAGTGAGTATTGCATGTATGAATTATTTTGGATCCTCAGGTGATAACATGTCCATTACACCTGTGCACAGTAAGCAATGGGTTTTAAGTTAAGGCAGAAATGTCATTTTCCCAGCATCACATGGACTCATCAGTGGGGAGGGTACATATTTGTTCTTTGTAGGATGGGATGGTGGTTGCCCCTTCTAGTTTACAAGGCAGTTTTAAGAAGTTTTAATGAGGGGGTTTGAAATTGTAATTTAACACAAACTGAAGGGACACAAGCTAATATGCAACATAGAATAAGATGGTGACCATATCCATCTGTGTCACCATCTCATGGTACTATCCCTGCTCTCCAACATCCACTGTACCTTCCCAGAGACTATTATCTCACTGTTACTATAGGCACCATCTCTCCCTACTATACTTGCTATCCAACCAGGGCCACCATTAGAAATCACAGGGCCCTGTACAACAACAGCCCCCTGGGCCCCGCCCACCCTGGCACCCAAGCCCACCCCTGATCTTGCCCACTCAACATCACAATTAAAAGAACACACACACATCAGCGCTAAAAAATAACGCCCCCCACACATATTGATGGTCAGGGCCCCCTTATAAGTAAAAAAAAAAAACATTGGAGCCACGGCCCCCCCCAAGTTAAAAAAAATTGGGGCCTCAAAAATTATTTTTCAAATTATTTTTTAACAAGTTAAAAAAAAATTGGGCCCCCAAAAATATATTTTTTAAAAAAACATTGGTGCCAGGGCCCCCTTACAAGTTAAAAGGTGGCAGGGGCCTATAGAGTATTACAATAAAACATTGGTGGACAGGGGATTAAACAAAAAAAATCCACATTGGTGTCAGTAGAATTGATCTTCAATTACCGCTGTCTTCGTGACTTTGTTTCTTTGTGCCGATTCAGGACTTTTGTGACTTTGGATCTTTCTGTCGCTTACTTCTGCCTCTTTGGGACTTTGTGAGGCAAGGCTTCGGAGCAGTCAAGGGGGGCCACGCTTTTCTAAAAGTGCAGCACTGCTGGGCCCCCCTTCAACCCCGGTCCCGGGACACTTGTCCCCCCCGCCCCCCCCCCCCCCCCCCCCCCCGGTGGCGGCCCTGTATCCAACAGTCACACTCCCTTCACAGAGACTATAATTTCACTGCCACTATAGGCACAATCTCTTCCTAATATACCTGCTATCTCAAGGGCCCTTCCCAGAGACCATTATCCCCACTGCTACAATAGGCTCCATCTCTACCTACTATTCCTGCTATCCCACAGTCACACTCCCTTCCCAGAGACTATTATCCACTGTTACTATAGACACCATCTCTCCCTACTATACCTGCTATCCCACAGTCACACTCCCTTCCCTGAGACTATTATGCCACTGCTACAATAGGCTCCATCTCTACCTACTATTCCTGCTATCCCAGAGCCACAGTCCCTTCCTTGATACTACCAACACCACTGCTACCATAGGCATCATCTCTCTCTACTACTGTATACTTGCTATTCTACAACCTATTATCTATTTAGGCTCATATACCTAGTGCTCCCTGCCAGGGTAGGAACTAAGGGTAGGCAGAGAGTAGACACATGCCAGGCACAAACCTTCTCTGTCTCTCCTATCCCTTAGTGTGGTCCTCGCTCTGGCTTGCGTGTGAGGTGTGTCCCTTTTGGCCTGCATGTTTGTTTGCGTATGCATGCTCTCGGTATATCGCATGACCATGCGACTGCTGAGCACTACTACCAGCCTAGGGCATCTGGTGGGGCTGGCCTGGCACTGCTCCTTGCACAGTAAAGAACTGAATGTTTATTTCATCATACTTTTCCTATTTTCAGACCCAGCTAGACAGAGGAGGTCCTCCCTAAACATATCTGTACTTCATGCTGACCTTTCCATTGATTAACTACTTACATAAAGGGTGTATCATTGATATACATTTATATATACTCAGTATAATTAATGAATTCTTATTCCAGTAACTTTATCCTAGAATCCTGGGAAGTAGGCTTTACAAGGACATAGCTGCCACAGAAGAACAATATTAAGGGAAATACTGAAATTTTACTGTTAAAGTAAAAAAAAAAGTAAAGCTTTGCAATTACTGTGCTATTTGCAGATAGTCAGGAATCTAAATGTACTGGGACAAACACAAACCCTTCAACTATCTGTCCCTTGTTTGCTATATCTAGCATGTCATTCATGTCTTCTTTCTGCATCCTTTCCTATGAATGCAGTTCCTCACTAGTTCTCTTTCGTTTTTTTTATTTCTCGGCCTGAAACAAGAATGAAATGTATAAAGAAGCTCTTCAGGGCTGGTGACAGATTGTCAGAGCAGACATTAAGTCTTTTCCTACTGCACGGTCTTTCAAAAAGCATTCTAAAAAACATCTTGTCATGGTAGAAGCAAGGGAATTGTAGCACATCTCACTTTAACTGTCCACTGGGCTTTCTTGATTGTGGTCAGGGAGGAAGGTGATTGAACCTGGTCTTGTAACACATAACTGCCAATCAGGAGTAACGTTTACCGTACAGCTGTCTGAAACATCTGGGTCACTAGACTGAGCAAACTTTGTACCTTTTATGACATTACGCTGTGAATAGATTATTATTTTCTTTTTTTGCAATGTTTCCCTGTCTCCCTTGAAGATATTAGGGTGCCCTTTGGCTCCAAAAAGTTCAATGTGAAAATCCATAGATATGGGAGCCAATGAAGAAGGTTGTGGTCACTGGTTCCAATGCAACTACAATATAATACTGTATCATTCCCATCGCTTCCATAGCCTTCCTTTCCCATATCTGTATTAACTGATTTTCATATTGGGCTTTCAGAAGGTAGAAATCCAATGGGTGCTCAAATTCATTCCTAACTGGTCTTTGACAGGTCCTTCCCAATCTACGTTTGGCAACCACTGCTGACATCTGATACTGGAAACATGGAATCCTGCACACATGGATTCATCAGCAGCAACCCTGACTGTCTATAAAGAGATAATATATCTACTTTGTCTGTTAAGGCCAAAACAAAGTCTAGTTCTAGGGTGCTTTCACTCTTTAAGAAAGTTAAATACCTAAATAAAGGACACATGCATGTTAATCCATATGATAGACATCTTAATTCTTTTGCCTACTGAAGCTTAACTGGTTTCAGGGCTGTTCAGCCTTCCACGCAATGTTCCCTCTAATTTTTTCTTGGCTATTAGTGATGGGCGAATCTCCCGCGATTCGCTTCGCCGAAAAATTTCGGCGAAAAATTTGCGAAACGAGTCGCGGGACGATTTTGTCGCGCGTCGCGTCGTTTTCGGCGCGCGTCGCGTCATTTTCGGCGCGTGTCGCGTCGTTTTCGTCGCGTCGCGTCAAAAACGACGTGCGACTGACGCGCGACTCGTTTTCGGCGAATTTTCGCCAAGCGAAATTTTGCTGGTGATTCGCGAATTTATTCGCCAGCAGCGAATCGCGGGAATTCGCCGCGAATTCGACCTAGGCGAATAAATTCGCCCATCACTATTGGCTATGTGCACAAAAAAATATTTTAAAGGAACAGAAACACCAAAAAATTTAAGTTTTTTTTTTTTTTAAATAATGAAAATATAATTTACTGATGCCCTGCACTAGCACCACTGGAGTACTTCAGAACACTACTATATTTTATATAAATAAGCTGCTATGTAGCCATGGGGGACAGCCATTCAAAGCTGAAAATGGAGAAACAGCATAGCATACCAGATAAGCTCTGTTGTATTCAGTGGGATTCTGTAGAACTTATCTGCTGAATATCCTGTGCTTGAATGGCTGTCCTCATGGCTACACAGCAGCTTGTTTATATGAACTATGGTAGTGATTCTGAAGCAAACACACCAGTTTTACTAGTGCAGGGCAAGAGTACATGATATTGACATTCCATCAAAACACTTACATTTTTTGGTGTCACTGTTCCTTTAAACATGTGTAAACATTTTTTAAAACCGTGTGCTCAAGTAACACAAAACTCTTTATACGCACAAGAGCCCACAGTGAAGAGGAAACATTGCCTTCAAGGGTTTGCTCGTTCAAGGGCTCTGTAGACTTCTTTTTATGACATCATCATTCTGATCTTTATAATTTTTTATTAACTTTATTTTTCTTGTTTCAGCATTAGAACATTGCAAATGTTTACATTGTTTGGTCAAAGTAAAAAGATGTTCAAATGCAGGAGAGTAAAGAACATTGCTTTTTAAGTGTTAAAGGGATTCTGTCATGATTTTTAAGTTGTCGTTTTTATTACTAAATTGTATATATTACATATAATAGTATTCCTGAACCAACAGATGTATATTTTTAGTTGTAATATTGGTGTGTAGGCAGCTATCCCAGGTCTTTGTGTCTGATTCTGTCATTTCAGAAAGAGCCAGTGCTGCACTATGTAACTGCTTTCAGATAAGATATTGTTTCTACCACTCAATGTAACTTGTGAGTCATGGTAGGACTTGGATTTTTACTGCTGAGTGCAATTCTCATATCTACCACTAGGCGGATATGGGAGCCTTTTTTGAGCAATGCAGGTGCCAGGGAGCTATATTGTTACACTCCCATTGTTCTGTAGGCACAATTACAGAATTCCATTAAACTAGGAATTTAAAGCAGGGTTCAATATGGATTGAATGTTCTTATAATATAGCATAGCCCAGAGCTTTGGAAAGTTTATGTTGAAGTATTGCTTGTTTCATTTTGTCTTCTGTGATGGCGGCCTCAAGTTCCTTTCACTGTACTGACTGTAATCATGGAAGTGGAATATTTTTTAGGTAGTATGTTATACATGCTGTGTTGTTATAGGGGTTGTGGTGCCATATAATTTAGAGTAAAAGGTAAAGAAAACGTCCACAATACTTTCTGGGATCATGAACGCACATACAGTAACCAGTTCTGTTTTGAACGTTCTGAAGCAGAATCAGACTGGGCCAGTGGGGAACTAGAAGAAAACCCAGTGGGCCCAAACTAAGGATGGGTGAATTTCACCCGTTTCGCCAAAAATTCACCACCGGTGAAATGGCCCATTAAAGTCTCTAGGAGTCAAAATTTTTTTGTCACACATCATTTTTTTTTGAGGCGCGACACCATTCAAGTGTATGGGCATCATTTCTGCGGTGAAACAAGGCGAATTAATTCGTCAATCCTTAGCCCCAACCCTTGTGGGCCCCACCAACCCAGACCCAATCCCTATCTGCCCTCCGCAGATACTCACCCACCAACCCCCCCCTTTCAACCCAAAGCTTCCCTCCCCCAATTGCCAAAATAAGTTAAAATGCTAGAGGTGGTGAGCAATCGGGTGGGCTGCGGTGGGCCCAATAGCAGGTATGGGGGTCCCAGGAGGATGCAACCCCACTTGCACACCCCAGTCCATCCCTGTTCTGATGAAACCTGATTTCTTTCTGTCATGAAGGGTGCATGGTTTCAAGTTTATTACTGTTGTCCATCCGAGGGATTGTTTGGCCTGTAGTTTTAGGTCTTGGGTCTGTTTATGTTGAAATTCTAGATCTCTTAGTTTTCCAGCAAAATTAAGAGTAATTACTGTATATTGTTATCATCCCAAGTACTGGCACCAAAATGTTAATGCAAATCCCTTCCTCTGTGTATTTACATAGACTTCTACTAATAGATTTTATTTAACTTTTACACAGCATTGAATCATATAAAAAAATGAAAGTCTGGGATTGCCTTAAGTGTGAATGATCTAACATCAGATCACTTCCATGTTTATGGCATTACTCTAAAATCTATAAATTCTTGGAAACAATAATTACTTAGTGATAAGTCAAATCAGTTAGCTAATGAATAGCAGCACAGTTTTGCTGGGACACGCCATATAAGCTAATGTTCCTATTAAAGTCACTCTGAGGCTAAAAGTGCTAATTATGGGCAACATAAAATTCATATTAGGAGAGGACTGGAAGCTAAATCTAAATACCAAATGCAAAAGAGAACAGCTGCACTGAAAAGAAGTGTGCGGCTGATGTGGGGTGTAATGATGTATATTGTAAAGTTGCTTGAAATGATGTTTACTTTTCAAAAAGCTATGTTTTTTTTTTTTGTGGAGTTCCCCTTTAAAAACAGCAATAACAAAACATTTGTAGCAATGCAGAGCATTTTTTTTAGATGGAGCCAGTGATCCCGATTTGAAAGCTGTAAAGAGTCAGCAAAAACTATAAAAACAAAAAATGAAGGCCAATTGAAAAGTTGCTTAGAAATAGCCATTCTATGATATACAAAAAAATTTACTTAAAGGTGAACCACCCATTTAAGGCCTAGGGCAGGCTCGTACCTCCTGATGCTGTTCTCTGCTCATAATGCTGGAGTTTTAATCCAGGCCTAAAAGCAGAGAGTAGCATTACCAGGAGGGCAAGTGCTTGTTTGATGAGGGGCACACTCTTGCACCCCTTATTGCTTTAGCACAGTGATCCCCAACCAGTAGCTTGCGAGCAACATGTTGCTCTCCAACCCCTTGGCTGTTGCTCCCAGTGGCCTCAAAGCAGGTGCTTATTTTTGAATTACTGGCTTAGAGGCAAGTTTTGGTTGCATAAAAAACAGATGTCCTGTCAAACATTCTCTCCTGTAGGCTGCCAGTTCATATAGGGTTTACCAAAAAGCCAATCAGAGCTCTTATTTTGACATCCACATTGACTTTTTCATGCTTGTGTTGCTCTCCAACTCTTTTTTAAATTTAAATGTGGCTCACGAGCAAAAAAGGTTGGGGACCCCTGCTCTAGCACTTGCACACCAGGGAGAAGTAAATGATCCCTATAGCCACAGGTTATTTTGCCTCATTTATCTGTATTCTTGTGCTTATCTGTAGGGATGGCGCGAACTGTTCGCCGGCGAACTTGTTCTCGGAACATCCGCTGTTTGCGCTCGCCGGAAGTTTTGGGTTCGCGTCAATTTGGCGCATTTTTTTTCCGCATTTTTTTGCCCTCTCACCCCAGACCAGCAGATACATGGCAGCCAATCAGGAAGATCTCCCTGGACCACCCCCACACACCCCCTGGACTAAAAAAAAAAAATGTGCATACCTCCCGAGTCCCAACTGTCCCTCTTTTGCGAGCTCAACCCTCTGTCCCTCATTTGTACTGGAAAGACCCTCTTTTTGGAGGACCCTCTTTCACTGGAAAGACCCTCACTGAACAGCCAGAAAAAGAAGCAAAGATTTGAACTTGGCTTTTGGCAGAGAGTCCAGAACAGCTAACAGGTGCAGGTAAGATACTTTGTAACACTTTTGACATAAGAAAATAATGGATTGTTCTTTCCCCTTGATCCCCCTCTGGCATGCCACTGTCCAGGTCGTTGCACCCTTTAAACAACTTTAAAATAATTTTTCTGGCCAGAAATGTCTTTTTTAGCTTTTAAAGTTCTCCTTCCCATTGAAGTCTATGGGGTTCGCGACGTTCGCGAACCGTTCGCGCGTTTGTCGCAAGTTCGCGAACGCGTCCGCGAACTTTTTTGCGGCGGTTCGCGCCATCCCTACTTATCTGTATGAGTAGGAGCTTCTGCTGTGTTTGATATGATTCTTACATATTAAAAAAAGGAAAGGTCTCATAATAACTTTAGCTGTTTTTTTAGTGTTAGGGCTTCTATCCCCCAACCAGTAGGCCCATGCTATTTAAGTATTCTTTCCCTGTGCCCTCTTGCTCTACCTGCCAATGTTTTGACATTTTAAAATTGGGATATTTTTATACATGCCAGATGTCTTCCATATAAGCCTACTGTTTTTAGGGACTGTCCTGCCTAAACTGGGCCAGCTATGCCTTATACAGTATGCCCCTGCCTTGAGTCAAAAGCCGCCATTTGATTGCTACGACTGTTTAACACTGCTCACCTGAAGCAACCTGCTTGAAAAGGCAGGATAGTAAACACAGAGATTTGATTATTGGGAATGCTACAAATGTCAGAAGTCAGAACACACAGGAATTGCTTTGGGCGTGCGTAAGCGCTGAACCCAGTAACAAGACACACAGCCCGGCTGATGCCCTTTCCAGCATGGCATCAAATTTTTATTACAAATATATTTTATTAATAGGTGCATGTGCTATTTAAAACCAATACTGGTATGGATCAGAACATCCAAAGAGACATAAATATTTAGACTGCACGTTCTCCCATCATACATTGCTTATATCTAACACCCAGAATGCTTAATAGTGCTGCTATAAAGGGACATTATATAGAATATATATTTATATAATATAATGATACTATTTATATATACTGTATACAGGTATGGGTCTTATTATCCAGAACACTCGGGACCTGAGGTTTTCCAGATAAGGGATCATTCCGTACTACTAGAAAATAATGTAAACTTTCAATAAACCCAATAGGCTGGTTTTGCTTCCAATAAGGATTAATTATATCTTAGCTGGCATGAAGTACAAGATATTGTTTTATTAAAGAGAAAAAGGACATTTTTAAAAATTTTGATTATTTTGATATAATGGAGTTTATGGGAGAAGGCATTTCCATATTTCAGAGCTTTCTATATGTATTCTTGGCGGTTTTGCTTCCAATAAGGATTAAAGGGGTTGTCCACCTTCAAACAACTCGTTGTTTTCAGATAGATCATCAGAAATAACAACTTTTTCCAATTACTGTCTATTTTCTATTTGTAACCGTTTTCCTAATATTGAAGTGTAAAGATTCAGTTTTCATCCTTCAAAAGCAGCTCTGGGAGGTGGGGGTCGCTGACCCCCTCCAACTGTTCTAAACTGATACATTTAATGGATACATTTCTTATCTTTGTCCCTGCTGAGCAGAATCTCTGGGTTTCATTACAGGCAGCTGTTAGGGCTAGGCCACACGGAAAGATTTCAGGGAGATTAGTCGCCTGGCGACTAATCTCCCTGAATGGCTTGCTAGTATCTCGCACCCACTAGCGCTAAAGTCGCCTGCGCCTATTGACATGGGGCGATACGCTTTTCAAAGTCGCTTGAAATTGCCTCACGAGGCAATTTTTAGCGACTTTGAAAAACACGTCACCGCGTGTGAATAAGCGCATGCGACTTTAGCACTAGCGGGTGCGACAAATCTTCCTGAATCTTCGCATCTGGCCTTACCCTTAGAATTGATACAATAGTTGCTAATACTCCAGAGATGTTGCTGTGAAATGTATCAATTAAATGTTGCAAAATTGTAACTAACTATAACTATTTATATTAACTGATTTGGTTTTGGTCAAAATAACATAAGAAGTGGACTTTAATTTACACTAAAAGGGCTGCAGATCTGTACCATCTTTTAGCTAATACCTGCCATATAATATTATTGTGTCTTGGAAAGCAAAAATAGATACCCACCAAGACGTTGTCCTCAAATTTATGTCACTACTATAAAAAAGCCTTACGAAAATATCAGGCGCAGCATAAACAGATCACCCCGCAGAGGGTGCTGAATGAGGCAGCTTTGTAGTCCCATAAATCTTTTAGCCTTCCCAAGACTGCTGACTCGGTTTCAGTTTGCAACACAAAATAATGTTGTGTAGGAAAGTATGACTGCAGGAATTAGTGGCACTTCATTTGCTAAACAGAAAGTCTTGTCTGAATAAAGCACATAGCAGTACACCTGGTTTTGCACTCAATAGGTTTGTGGTGATATAACTGTAGACTTACACTTACTGTTGTGTCGTATTACATCTGATCAGTCGTCTGGTTGGATGTAGTTTAATTGAGCCATAAATGGCCACATTACACTGATTTGAGTGTTCTAACCACAATCATTCTGGTTCTAGCTTTTCATAGTGGAGCACTGACCTCCATTGAGACCAGAGGAAAGAAGATTTCACATAGGAAGCTTTATTGAGGTTACAAAATCCCTTAACAAGTTTGTTACAGTAGCAATTGGTGATTGTCTGCGGGGTTCAACAATCAGGGTTTCCTGATACTTGGGTCTGGGTCCATTGAGCTGTACTGCATGAAGCCTTATACTGTACTTCTTTCATGTAGGGAATCATAAGAGTGATTCTCCAATTTAAAATGAACTGTGTATTTGTTGCCTGCTCTACAAATATGCAGAGATGGATAAGGGAAAATGGACCTTTGAGCATGATTGTGACTCTGGGGGTTACTTATTAAAATCCGAATTTATCTCTTAATATTAGTTAAAAAAAACTCAACCAAACTCCCATGGGCCAATTTATTGTTGATAAAAAAAACCCTCTAGATAATTGGATCGTGAAAAAACACGATAAAATTGGGTGAAAACTGAAAATTATTTGAATTTTTCGAGTTTTTCCCAGAATTGCTCATAAAGTCAGATTTTTGGGCTAAATCCTGCGCACACAGCGAAAACCTTAAATTGAGATTAGGGATGCACTGAATATAGGATTTGGTTGCAGATTCGGCCAGGATTCTGCCTTTTTCAGCAGGATTTGTATTTGGCCAAATCCTTGTGACTAGCTGAAAAGAATCCGAATCCTAATTTGAATATGTAAATGAATGGCGGGGAGGGAAATCATGTAACTTTTCATCATAAAACAAGCAAGTGAAAAAAATGTTCACACTTTTTCCTTTCCTGACCTGAATTTGCTTATGCAAATTAGGATTTGGATTTGGTTTGGTATTCAGGTGAATCTTTAACAAAGGATTTGTGGATACGGTCAAATCCCAAACAGTGGATTCGGTACATACCTAATTGCGATTGGTGTCTCTCCCATTGACTTATAAAGGACCTTGCCAGGTCTGAGATAGCAGATCTTTGGATTTTACAGCATCAGGGTATAATAAATCTCGAAAATACAAGTTTTTTTCTTTCCTCAGAAAATTCGAACAGAAACAATACGACCATAAAAATTCGAAGAGTTTAATAAATAACCGCCACATGCTTTTTTTCATATTCTTTAAATATGCCTAAATGGTTGTTAAAAGAAGAAATGTGTAGAGGGGCTGCAGCTACAGAGCTACCAACATTTATATTTTATTCTGATGAGCAACACCATTAGGAGGGGATCATCACAATATATATTCTTCATTTTCGGTATTGAATCCATTAGCTGGAAACCCATTATCCAGAATGCTTCCAAATTATGGAAAGGCTGTCTCCAAAAGTCTACATTTTATCCAAATAATCCAAATTTTCTTTTTTTTCTGTGCTTTAACAGTATCGTGTACGTGATCCATTATCCGTAAAAACTCAGGTGCCGAGCATTCTGGATAATAGGCCTCATACCTGTAAAAGGCAGACAAGCAAACACAGTGAATGCACATTCCTGACTGTGGCAATTAAATAAATAATGGGACATTTACATGGTTATACACTGGTATTCATATTCAACCAGTTGGCCTGCAGGCCCAACATATATTGTTCAGTTTGGCTTTCAAATACTTAATTTGGGCCTATGGATTGAATTAGAAGCTGTAAAGAGAGGTCAGGTGGAGCTGTGGCCCTACAATTTTCTAGAGATTCTGAAGTTAACATTTTTGATCCAAAGAGATGAAATGCAACCTAATGCTGTTTATCAAAACTGTCTCCAATTCTATATCAAATGGTTATATAAAATTATATCATTACATACATGCCCAAAGGTTCTGCCATGGCACACAGCACACCAATCAAACAATCACCTTATCAAACAATCAGAAAGAGCTTGAAGACCAAATATAAGACATTCCCAATTGTGGTGTTTGTGCAAGGTGCCTGTAGGTGTCACTGTGCACAAGAGTATACTGTGCATACATAGTACTTTCTATACTGCTTAAAAGGGTGAGAGTTCAAGTTACTGTTGAAGTGTAATGGCTGCATGAACCTGCTAATATATCCCTGTTCTTTATTCTTTGCTCATCCTCGGCTACCAAAACATAACATCAATGTAATGACTTTACTTTAAAGGGGAAGTGCACCAAATTTTGTATATAGGTTTGCACCATTGCTGCTTATTAAACCATGGCAAAGGGAATGGCCCTGTGATGTTTGTGGTTTCAATTTACATGATTGTCTGATGTTCACTAGCTGTCCAGTTGAAATTGGACTGGTAGCAACCCTATAAGTATACATTTAATTCTAAGTAATTGTTCAATATACTTAAATTTTCAATGTTTTTAATAAATTACATTTTTTTAAAAATTAATATCGAATGCAATATCTGTCTGTCCTTTTCTTTTCCTTTCATTGCTCATCCTGACTATATATACCATTGAAAGAACACAGCAGCAGTCAGCCAAGATGACGATTCCCACAATGCCTTGCTGATTCTGTCATTAATGGGCCTTTAAGGAAGGAGAGTGACAGAGAGCCTGGAGTAAACTTTCTGCTTGTTATTCTATTCCCCATTAGATGGAGATCTGCTGAATATAATAATCAGCTTCAGATGGCAAACATTCATAAGAAGAGTAGGTGAGGAAGGGCAGCTTTAACGTATCATAATTACAAATCTGATTTATATACACTCATTTGCATCAAATCTAAACCTGTAAATTCTATTTTTATATTTAATGCAGATTAGTGCATATATTTCCCCTGCTTGAGAACTACGCTGATTTAAAATGTTATCCTCGTTTTAGAACAATAAAAATGTATGTTCTTAACCACATGTTTTATATGGGGGGTGGGGATTAAATCTGAAACCAGGATAGGTAAGTTTAACACAGATTCTTTCTGTTCTGGCAATGTGCTGAATATTTCTGAATGGCAGTGAATGGTGTTTATTGCGGCTAGGTGTCATTTAAGCCTTAATTAAGGTTTTTACCAGCAGTACAGCCAAATAACATTGCCTTCCTGCAAATGTACTGCCCATATAGCTGTCTTTTTATATTTATGGCTGCTTTGTTTATTCCTTCCTAATTCACAGTCCCATGCTAGCCTGCTAGATTTTTATCAACATGCTTTTTATATCAATGTAATCTACTATAAATAGTGTTTATTCCCTTGTAACGTATTACCTCGTATTCATTTCATACATCCCCACTAATGTCACATATTCTGTGAACTATTACCTCCTAATTCAACGCTTCCCAGGTTCTGCTTTTATAATATATGTATAGTGTACCGGCATTTTATGGTGATTGTTCATCATTCACATCAGTTCCTGCCTCAGTGGAGCTGACAATCTAAGATCCCTATAACACATTATGGTCAATTTTATTAGGTGTCAGGTAACCTGCCTGTATATTTTCACAAACACAGAATAAAACTTAACGGAGATGGAAAGCTACTAAGGCATTTTATTACCAATAGATTAGCCATAATAGTGCAAGCTATAATGCTATATTTATTCTACAGAATGCTTTACCATACCTGAGTAAACAGCTTTAGAAGCTCTCTGTTTGTTTAGGATAGCAGCCACCATATTTGCTTGCCGTGACATCACTTCCTGCCTGAGTGTCTGCCTGCTCATGCGTAGCTCTTAACTCAGATTACAACAGGGAGGGGAGTGGGAGAGGAACAAACTGAGCATGCTCAAGCCAAGGAGATGTAAGCTGAAAACAGGAAGTCTGATACAGAGGCCCATGTGTACACAACAGAAGTAAATGTGGTGTTTCTTTTGACAGAGGACTCAAAGCAGCATTACTTTGAGGGTTTACTAGCATATTCATATAGACCTTTCTGATAATGCTTTAAAGTTTTAATCTTTCGTTGTCCTCTAAATGCAATTCCATGGAGGCCTATGAAGTTGATTAGCTGTTGACCCTGTTAACAGGGCTAAATTTGATGGTGGGGTACCCCTAGGACCAGACTCCTGCGCCACTGCTCTAGTCACCCCATTGTAACACACAAACCCCACTGTCATTTTCATTATAGCCACAGCACAGCATTGTACCCGCAGCACTGTGGACTGAGTGGCAGTAAATAATAGTAGCTGTTTAAATCACCTGCCCAGACCTCAATGTAGATGAGGTGACATGCCATACCTAAGAACCTGTTGCCCTAGGCCTGGCCTTCCCCCAAGTCTAGACCCATCTGTTATGTGCCCCTCATATTCTGGGTAGCCTCCCCCATACATCTAGCCAGAAACCTACATTTTGCTTTGGTGTATTGTGCTTGCTTGCTTTCTAGATATTCAACATCAAAGGTTTAAGATCCAAGTTTTGTTCATTTTAGGACACACTCAAGTCTTTAGGGTCATGCCTAACTCATTCACACTGATGACTCTAAACAATGCCCACTTCCTAACCTGTGTCAGCTTTTTTTTTTTTCATGATTTTGGACTGTCTAGAGACAACATGAACATTTAGGAGGAAGCTTAAAGGGTTTGTCACCTTCCAACACTTTTATCTGCTCAGTTGTTTTCAGATTGTTCACCAGAAATAGTCTTTTTTTCCAATTACTTTCTATTTTGTATTTCTGACTGCATTTCTAATATTGAAGTTTAAAGTTTGATTTTCTGCTTCTGAATTAACTTTAGGAGGGACAGTCACTGACTCTGTAACTGTTGTGAAAACATCAGTGGATACATTTCATCTCTTTGGCCCTGCTGAGCCCAATCCATGAGTTTTATTAAACGGCAAATGTTACAATTGATTTGATAATTGCTAATATTCCACAGATGCTGCTGAGAAATGTATCAACTAATGGAGCAAATTGTAACAGTTCAGAATCTGTGCCTGAATTAACAGAGTTAAAGGGGGAACTCCACAAAAACATACTTAAGCTTTTTGAAAAGTAAACATCATTTCAAGAAATTGCCATATACAACAAAAATATGCTATTTGAAATTTAATGTTTTCTGACAGTTCCCTAAGCCTAGCCCCCTGCTCTCCTGCTGATCTGTCCGACTACTTTGCTGAGCTGGCTGACTACTGTTACTTTGTATCAACAGCCAGCTGTCCTTAGCCTGCACCTTCCAAACTCCACAATTCCCAGCACATGTGATTTCAATAAGGAAAGAAACATCACAGTGCAATGCATTGTGGGTTATTTAATTCCTGTCTGCTGTCTGTAACCTGTGGCAAATTTGTTACAATTTAGACCCTCCTTCCCTGTCAGGATTTAAAATGATGAAAGAGAAGAACTGTTAAACAGCTGGATTTCAGCATAGAAAATGTCATTTTTTCATACATTTTGAAGAAACAGGTAACTGTGATGGGTATATTAGGTGTTTCTGTGTTATGTGGGCCTCTTTATCAAATTTTGGTTTGGAAGGTGGAGTTCCCCTTTAATTAGATAAAAGGGTTATATCTGGTGAGCAATCTGATAATGGATGAAATGAAAAAAGTGTTTGGAAGGTGAACAAACCCTTTAATAGATGAGCTTGTTGGACATAACCACACCATTTTTCTCAAGAAGATTAATGGTATGCCATGGTTCCTGTGTGCATTATATTTATTACTAAAGAATGTGTCATCTGTATGTCTTGGAGGTAAGTGATGTGATTAGACCTAGAGGCACCAGAATGCCTTCGGAGGCCTTATAGCTGTAATAGACCACATCTTTCATGCTCTACCATACTGAATTACAAAATGTTTTACTGGGAAAAAGTTTCAACATTTGGTAAAATGTTGTTTTTTTTTTTGGAGCTTATGTATTGCTCCTGTAAACTGTTTGGCCATGGGTTTGGGAGGTGTAAATGAGGGAATTCCTATTGGTTAACAAGATGGTTGTTTAGTCCAGGAAAGGAGTAAGGACATTGAAAGGGTTAACTGCAAGATTCTAACCAAGGACATGACAAACATCAAAGAACCAGGAAAAAGGCACATTGCCAGGGATATGAAGGTGAGTTTTTCAGGCAAGAGCTACTACAGTGTGGGCAGGAACAGGGGTATAGAGGATACAGAATAGTTCAGAACTAGACAAAGCAGAGTAGGATGGAGTGGGAGAAGAGCACAACTAGGCAGGGCAGGACAGGACAGAGTGGGCAAACACCAGGACTAGGCAGAGCAGGAAAGGATGGAGCAGCCAAAGACGAGGACTAGGCAGAGTAGAGCTGGACAGAATGGAGTGGGTGAAGACTAGGACTACACAGAACAGGACAGGACAGAGCAAGCTAAGATAATGAATAGGCAGAGCAGGACAGAGCAAGTGAAGACCAGATCTAGGCAGAGCAGAACAGGACAAAGTGGGCAAAGCACAGGACTAGGCAGAGCAGGACAGGGCAGAGCAGACAAAGACCATTACTATGCAGAGCAGGACAGAACAGGACACAGAGTGTGAACACCAGAACTAGGCAAATCAGGCCAGGACAGAGAGGGCAAAGACCAAGGCTAGGCAAAGCAGGGCAGGACAGAGATGGTGAAGACCAGAACTAGGCAAAGCAGGCCAGAGAGGATGAGGCCAGGACTAGGCAGAGCAGGACGGAACAGGACACAGAGGGTGAACACCAGAACTAGGCAAATCAGGCCAGGACAGAGAGGGCAAAGACCAAGGCTAGGCAAAGCAGGGCAGGACAGAGAGGGTGAAGACCAGGACTAGACAAAGCAGGGCAGAGAGGATGAGGCCAGGTCTAGGCAGAGCTCCACTCTGTTCTGTTGTGTTCTGCTAGTCCTGGTCTTAGCCAGCCTGTCCTGCTCTGCTTAATCCTGTCTTGTCCTGCTCTGCTTAATCCTGTCTTCGCCTGCTCTGTCCTGCTCTGCTTAGCCCTGGTCTTCATCCACTCTGTCTTGCTCCACCTAGTTCTAATCTTTGCTTGCTCTGTCCTGTCCTTCTCTGCCTAGCCCTGGTCTTTGCCAGCTCCGTCCTGTCCTGCTCTGCTTAGTCCTGGGCTTCGTCCACTCTGTCCTGGGTAATGGATAATAATAAAAAAAAGTATTATAAACAATGGAAGATAACTAGAGGGCTACAAGATCTATCATACCTTTTCACAACAAAACACATTTTGTTGAGCATAAAGCAAAGTGGAGAAACATTGTTGAGTAGTGAGAATTTTCCATACCTAACTGCATGGTACCATTTAGACATTTTAAATGCCAGAGAACCCTGAAGGAAAGAGAACTGATTTATGTACCTATATGTATGACTTGCATATGTGGCACTGTACATTAAACATTGCAACATGGCCAATCAATGAGATGTTGTTATTTGCTCACGGCAAGCGCAGCAGATCGATAGAATGTTGCTATTACCTCAGTACACAAATTAGCTTTAACACTGGATTACCAAAACCCCCGACAGAGATTGCTTTCCAATGAAGAGACTGGCCCAAATAGATGTAACTAGTTATTTAATAGGTGCTCTATAATCAGTAATGTTTATATATAGGTATGGGACCTGTTGTGCAGAATACTCGGGACCTGGGGTTTTCTGGATAACAGATCCTTCTATAATTTGAATCTCCATGCCTAAAGTCTACTAGAAAATCATGTAAACATTAAATAAACCCAACAGTCTGGTTTTGCTTCCAATAAGGCTTAATTACAGTATATCTTAGTTTGTATCAAGTATAAGATACTTTTTTATTATTACAGAGAAAAAGGAAATCATTTTTAAATATGTGATTAAAATGGAGTCTAAAGGAGATGGCCTTTCTGTAATTCAGAGCTTTCTGGATAACGGGATCGGGCATAACCGCTCCCATACTTGTAACTGACAATGGTTGTGCTACTGCTACCTATTGTAATTTTGGAAAAAATGGCCTTAAACTAGCCCTGAATATAATGTAATATACAATATAAGGGGCTGCCTTCCTTGTAGAACTTAATAGCCTGGCCTATACTGTAACTCAAATCACCTTAAAGGGATAATAAATAAAAAAAGGTAAACCCAAGTTGTAAATTGAGTTTATTATTCCTTTAAATAGATTTTTACTGCATAGTCTTCCTTTAAAAGACTTAAATTGCATTATAAATAATGTCCCGAAATCAAACATCTCTGTTGAATCAATAGCTTGGAGTGAAAAGCAAAGTTTGTATGGTTATTTTTTAAAAGGTAACAGCCTGTGCTTATTCCGCTCCAAGCCATACTTTTCGCTTTGCATTTCCACTGCCATTTTCAGTCTCCGTCACAGCTTGATGACTCCAGACCAGACAAAGGAGAGACGCTCCTATTAGATACTTCTCACCCACTGATTCCATCCCGCTCTGAAATTGAATTAATTTTCCCCTCTCTGCTGCAATTGGCTTCATGTCTGTCTTAGCAGGGTAAATCCAGCCAGGAGAGTTAAAGAGAATCACTGGAGCAATTTTCCTCTTTAACCCTTTACAGGCATGATGCAAAAACATAACGGCCAATGAGAGCTTAGAATGTTTTTTTGAAAACAATTTTAAGTAAAGTAGCACCATTTTGGTATCATTCTACAATATTTATTTAGAACTATGTCACACAAATTGTTCATCAATCATCATTCAAGTCTGTCCCTGCCCCAGTGGAACTTACAATCTAATTTACTATATACTAAGCCAAACAGGCACTAGTACAGGTATGGGATCAGTTATCTGGAAACCCCTTACCAAGGAAGCTCTGAATTATGAAAAGGCCACACATATCACATTTTATCCAATAATCAAAAGTTTTAAAAACTATTTCCTTTTTCTCGTTAATAATAAAACAGTAGCTTGTACTTGATCCCAACTAAGATATAATTGATCCTTATTGAAAGCAAAACCAACCTATTGGGTTTATCTAATATTTAAGTGATTTTAAGGTATGAAGATCCAAATTACGTAAAGATTCAATATCTCAACATTGTAAAAACAAACAGGAAGGTTAATTAGCTTCTGATAAGAGTGGAGAAGATGACCAAGAACTAATAGCGAGACAAGAGAAAAAATGTAATGAGTAGGGATGGCGCGAACCGCGGAAAAAAAGTTCGCGAACATGTTCGCGAACTTCCG
>CM044435.1:8046769-8058314 GCA_024363595.1 Xenopus borealis
AAATCTTCGCTACCCAATTCACAATTCAGTTCTGCGGAACAATTCCTCCAATGATACTAGGGCTATACAATTAAAGGAGATGGAAGATAGATTTTTAGAGAAGGTTGCTTAGACAAGCCCTATAGAAGGCTAGAAGCAAGGTTACTGATACCAGTAAGAGACACCAGTCTTCATATAGACTTGTGTTCTTTTCACAGTTTGCAGGAGTGTCGGAACATAAGTGCGTAACAAGTGGAACATCCTTCAGGCAGATAGTGGTTTTAAATAAATGTTACCAAGTCCTCCTATGATGGCTTACAGGAGTGGTGTCATTTTACGTATTCGATAGGATGCTATCAAAAAACAAGGACTGGTTGGTTTTCAAATAGGAAGAAGGGATGTTTCAGATGCCCCCAGGGCCGGATTTACATAGCAGGTGCCCCTAGGCCCTCTGTCGCTTGTTGCCCCGGTCCCCCCTTTTATTTGCTCAAATATTTATCATGGGGTTGGAGCAATGGAATTGGCACACAGGAAATTAAAATGTCTTAATCAATTTGGGTGGGTAGCATGCCGCCCCCTAAAATCCCCTCCAGAAATCCGGGCCTGGATGCCCAAGTTGTACATCATGCCGATTTATGAGCCTGGGAGAGAGTTTTACACATCCGCACACTGGTAAATGATTTGCCATCAGGTATTATATCTCATGTATTACCACATGTTATTTATTTGATCACATGCCATTGTGGCCTTTCATATGTGGGAAAGATGATCAGACCTTATGCCTTAAAATGGATGACATCGATTTGCAATAAGTACAGCGTTTAGGGACAATCAAACATCGAAACCAGTGGCAAAACATTTTTTGGAAAAGGGTTATCATTTGCCTACTTTTAAGTATATTGGCATTGCCCATATAACCACACCCAGGAGAGGTGGTGAGACGTCTAAAATGTTTTTTACAAAGGGAGTGTTTTTGGATAAAAAAAATTGAATCCATTAGCTCTACATGGTCTCAATGAACAAATATCCCTATTTTGTTTCTTAAATCAGAGATGATAATTTCTTTCGTTTATATGCCATGTTCTGTATATTATCCTTTTGTGGACCTAAGATTGACAGTATCTAAATTAAGGTTGTTTGTATCAATTGTAACATCATTTGAATGTATGCAGCATAGTTGTGTTTATGTATTGATTGTAAAGGTTCTTGCATTATGACTTATGTTTAAATGTTAGTGAGGGGGTGGGAATCGGTGACTTCGTTTCTGGCTGTGTGGAGTATAAAGTGTTCTTTTGTATAATATGTAGGATTTTGGTAACAGCCCTAGACCAGGCCCGAAACTTCGATCCATACAGTATGTTTTTAAATTTTGATAATAAAAATAATGTTCAGGTACTCTGCTTTCCTCTCACACTCCAAAAAACATACAGGCAGGTTCATTGAAAATTGACCTGTGGTTGGATGGTAGAGATTATAAATCAAAGGCTCTGTTGGAGCAGCGATTGATGTAAATGTCAAACAACTTGCCGAGTAACATGTCAGTGATATATAAATAAAGGATAAAAAGAACTGATTTAAATGTACAACACACAAATGACTGTCAGTGCAAATCTGTCACTTTAGAAGGTGAGTGTTCTCCCTGTATTCAGTTTGTCCGAAAACACAATTCATGGTACAGAAAGGGACAGTTTAATCTTTTCTGATTGTACGTCCCATATAATGTATCACAAGCCATTTAGATCTCTTTCATGTTACATGAGATTCCCAAGGTTGTGGTCATAACAAACACTTGTGTTGGAATTGGGTTTAAGTACATACAGCACAAGAACTGCTCTATATTAGGGGAAGTATGGGCATTTAATATAAACCTTCCAAACGTCACTATTATGGTTATTAAAGTTCTGCAAGATAAATGGAGAAACACACTTGTCTCCTAGAGGAAAAAGAATCTCACAATAACAAAACCTGGCTCATTTCCTTCGGCTGCCAGAAATATTAAGTGATTCAATTTACACTTTGGCGACTTTTGAAAAAAAAAAAAAAAATGTCTACAGCGTGTTTTGTTCTGCATTCCCTTTATATTTATTGTTACCAGCATCTGTAAGGATTGCCTGTTAGAAATGTGTTATGTGCGTACTAGTGGGAGTCAATATTTTGACATTTAAATGGTCAATCACATTTAGGGGCTTATATATTAAAGAGGAACCCTCGTTATTATAAATAAAAATCCCCTAAATGTTTTTTTACATGGTTTATTATAGTGCTCCCAGTCCTAACTTTCTTTTTCCTCTCTCTCTCTCTCTCTCTCTCTCTCTATATATATATATATATATATATATATACAGTCTGTGTCTGTAGCCTTTAGAATGGCACATGACCCAGTTAATGATGAGAGTGATGTAGAGACCACCAGGGTTGGGGGAATCCTCCAATGTATGTAGGGGTCGGGGGTGATACAGATACACTTCATTCCTTCTCACTGAATTAATGTTGTTCTTCCCCAATGCTGAAATTGAGTCATTACACTTCACTTTGCACAGAACAAATCTCAGCAATCTAACCGGCAACCGGGACAAAGTGTAAAAGTATTTATACAGTGTGTTAACATTTTACTAGGGCCCATACATCACTGTCTGAGGGAAGTGTGTCTATCCACCGCTCACTTAAAGGGCTCGGAGAGAAGAGCCGAGAGGTTGCGCTCCACTCAAAGATCAGCCTGCCATTTGGAGGAATGTGCCTTATTTGTCTCTGCAGACAATTTCTTTTCCACTGCCTGCTCTGCACCTGTGTATATAAATACTGGGGTTAGCGGGGAGTCAGACTCCTGGGCTCATAATTGGATTGGTGGAGGGGAGGGGGTAAGAGGATGGAGAAGAGGGTCCTGTCAGAAAGAGCAAACATTGACTTGTCTTATTGTGGGAGAAGCAGGGAATAAAGTCATTTCAAGGCCTTGCGCTGATGATTCAATTCTGTATGTACATGTGCCTCGGATCTGCTTGCTGTTTGCCCTCCTGATCTTCACAACCTGCTTCCATGATCAATCTATGGCCAGGGACAGGCTGGAAAAAAAATAGCTGTTGCTTTGTTTAATGCTGTTTCCACTCCTGCACTCTAATAAGATGCATTGTACATGCAGTATTAAATCGCTACTTACATTTCCCTGCCCAGGCATACGCTGCTCAGAACAGGTATGGGACTTGTTATCCAGAATGCTCTGGGGGTTTTACAGTTGTTTCCATAATTTGGATCTTCATACTTTAAGTCTACTAGGAAGTCATTTGAACATTAAATAAACCCAATAGGCTGGTTTGCTTCCAATAAGGATTACTTATATCTTAGTTGGGATCAAGTAAAAGGAATTGTTTTATTATTACAGAGGAAAAAGGAAATCATTTTTAAACATCTGGATTATTTTGTTAAAATGAAGTCTATGAGTGACAGCCTTTTCAGTAATTCGGAGATTTCAGCATAAATGGTTTCCGGATAATGGATGTCATATCTGTCCAGGGGAATCCCTATGTTGATTTTGTTTTTGATGTCTCTTTGTAGATGCTATCAGCAAACATGCTCCTGCTGAAGATATGACTTTAGAACAACAATTGTACTGAATCCAGCAAACCAGGATTGTTGGAAAGCATTGGTGCATCAGCCATTGTTGTTCCAAAAATATATATCACAGCAAATAAGAGTCATCCCAAGTCTCACCCTAACTGACTTAGGTGGGTGCATCTAGAAAAGCATAGGCATGCTCCATCCTCCTGACACTTTTGTCAGAGACCCTCCATGAAACTTTTTGTATCTATGGTTATTTGGTATTGTTCTTGGTCAGCCCCCTGTTCTCAGTCGAGCCATGAATTTTAAGGGTAACAAAGAAATAGTGAGCTGTCTGGGTTTTAATTGGGGCAAATAGGCTTGAAGACCAATTGCCAGTAGTATCAGAGGAATATTACGACCATAGCTGTTGTTGAACCACAGTCCATACACCTGTATGCATATTCCACTTATTTTTCCAGTATATAGGAAGCTCTGTTTCCCAGCTTCCAGTAGTGAATTCATCTTTGCACTCTCCCCTCCTCTTCTTAAGAGCCCTGACTTTATGGTCCTACTTTAGGGCCTGGATTGGTATTCTGCTAAATGGCAGTGGGGTTGCCGTATAGAAATTGGGCAGGTAAGAAGCCATTAGGTCCTCTCTGTAACTGATATGCCAGGGCCTATTCTGAATCCCAGTTCATAACTGCTCAACAGGTTCCTAAAGGGATTTAAAGTGCATCAAGTGCATCTTGACAGTAGTTAATTTAAATATAATAAAATATTCCATGGATGTCTATAAAAATGTACATGTAGCCCATTATTGACTATGGAGTGAGATTTTAGTCAACCGCCACGGGTGATTTCCAGTACTATGCCTTATTGACTGAATTTATTCATGTGTATTTTGTAAAAATGTTCTTTGTAGATGCAATCAGCAAACAGAAAATTACACAAAAGCCTGTTCCACTTGATGGAAAAAATTTTTTTTTTCTATTTGTATGCAGACCTCACCTTTTAATTTTGGAAATCTCAGTTAACAGTAGATGCTGTATTTTTGATTACGATATGAGGCCTTCAATGGGTGATTTTACATCACCATCCAGATAGGTACATTCCACAAACTGACTTTGAAACTTTTCTTGCAGCTTCTGCCAGGTGTAATTGTAGATGTAATGTCATAACCAGTGGATATAGAGCTGGGTTGCCACTGGAATCCATCATGGAAAGTAATTATTTGTGCCCGTAACCCCCAAGTGTCCCCCAACTAAAACTACAGGTTCATTCCCAATTCATTCTTCTCATTATATCTTATTATACCATGATGTATTTACTGCTCCCTTGTTCTCATTTGTTCTATTTTTGATTGCTTTTTTTCTTTCTTACACTCCTTTTTTCCTTTATCCTTTCAATTGCTT
The DNA here is from genome assembly GCA_024363595.1 of Xenopus borealis. Taxonomy (NCBI): domain Eukaryota; kingdom Metazoa; phylum Chordata; class Amphibia; order Anura; family Pipidae; genus Xenopus; species Xenopus borealis. The sequence continues at coordinate 8,051,695 of CM044435.1, forward strand.
CTTTTTTCAGTCTGTTTTATCTTCCCCATTGATTATTTTTCCCCTCTTCTTACTTATAAACTAATAATATGCCAGGGTCACAGTATTTGTACCTGTGATTGGATTGAATCTCTACTTTACAGTGAACTTTTTACTGTACAAACAATAACCATAAGTTTTCCAGTCAGATATAATCAAAATAGACTTTTCATTTGTTGAATGAGTTTCTCTTTTTAAGAGAATGCTTCGTCTTTTGGCACTCAGGCCCTTAGACATGGGAGGGGAATTTTTTTCATTGTAACTTTATGAAATGCCTTATCATTCCAGCGCTGTCCACTGTGAGTTTCTGCAAGCAAAGGAAATCCAAAGAAATGCTTCTCTGCCTTTGTCCCCTGGAGATGAGGGAATATAAAAGTTATTTTTTTACTCTATAATCCTCTGGCAGTATGTGACTAATAAGCAACAGCCTACATTTCTGCACATGTGCACTTTCTGCCTCCCAACAATGTAAGCAGGATATTGAACCTGTTTGGTGCAAGTCAAAAGTCTTCTGCCAGAGGTTTTTAACCTTGAGCAGGGGTTTTATTGAACATCAAAATTCAGAATAATTATGCTACTTTATTCTTTGTACATTATACTTTCAGCCATAGTAATTTATTAACTCAACTGAGACAATAACTCATCACAGTTGGGTGTAGTGGTAAAGTATCATATGCCCTATAGTGATGGGCTTCATTTTGCTTTGTTTGACACAGTGGATTCTTTGTGGACTTCACCGCAGTTTAAAATTTTTATTCGCTTAAAGGTGAAATCTGTAAATTTGCCGTGAATTTGAGTCTGGTGAATTTATTCGCCCATCACTAATGCCCTGGTTCCCTTTTCACTGGGGTCCTTTTGCTAAGTGAATATTGCACTGTGATTACTAAACCCAACTATACTGTATATACTGATTGGGGAATAAAGCTGCCCTTGCCCATTGTCTGACCATGACTGTTTAATACTTCTGGGATATACTGATATGCTAACTATGTATAAATATATAAGTGGATCATATAATAATCTCTCTAATGCTTTATTTACCAGTAGGTCTTTCCAGCTGACACAAGGTCACCCATTCCGAGTAGAAGAAAAGAGGTTCTGCCTAAATATTCAGAAGGGTTTTTTTACAGTGAGAGCTGTGAAGATGGAATGGAATTCTCTCCCTGAATCAGTGGTACAGGCTGATACATTAGATAGCTTTAAGAAGGGGTTGGATGGCTTTTTTAGCAAGTGAGGGAATACAGGGTTATGGGAGATAGCTCATAGTACAAGTTGATCCAGGGATAAGTCTGATTTCCATTTTGGAGTCAGGAAGGAATTTTTCCCCCCTCTGGAGGCTTCAGATGGGGTTTTTTTGCCTTCCTCTGGATCAGTTGGGCAGGTTAAAAAAAGTTAAAAGGTTGAACTTGATGGACGTGTGTCTTTTTTCAGCCTAACTTACTATGTATTTTACTGTGACCTGGTCTAATCTAACCTGAATTAATCTGCAATGATTTTCACCGATGAGTCATAAGGTCCCGGTCCCCAAATACAATACTTTTCAAGTTATGAGGCCTGCTTCAGCTTCTGAACCCCTCAGGAGTTCCACCTGGAGTACCAAGAGCCCTGCACATGGCTCCCCTCCTTTTTATCAGGTAGGGAACAAGTTATACCCACAGTAGAGCTTTATCAGTGGAAAATATCTTCCTCCCACAAGGCCTGGGTCAACTCTATGGTACTTCCTGTAAGATACAGAAAGCATGAACTATTTCACATCACTAAACACATTTGTGCATGCGTGTAATATACATTTTCATTACACTTCGTCTGAGGTGTAAATTGGACAGGTGGGAACCCTAATCACAAGTCTGCTTGTGGAAACAACCTTTGTATTTAATTTAGGGCTGCCTTTGAGATACAACAATGTATAGTTGACGCTACAAGTGCAGATATACAAGTTCCCAATCTAATGTTATGGGTAGCTGGTTCTAGTAATGGCCCCAATCCATACATAGATTGGAAAGTCGCACAGGCTCCTGGCCGTAATTACAGCTGCTGATCACTGCTGGCATTCCCCAAAGCACTTTGATTCCTTCTGAACATCAATAGCTAAAAAGTCCTGCCGAGCAATAGAACTCAGTCGATCTCATCATTCACCACCCGTGTGGCTCTCATTAATATGCTGGTGACGTCAGATCAGATGGTTTTGATGCATAACTCTGAAAGGAGCACATCAAATTAAAGGCACTGCCTTACATATTAGATAGAACAGCTCGTACATGCCTTATTCATTTGGTCCCCTTTTTACCTTGATAATGATGGGAGAAGCTGCAGAATATTTTCCACTTAATAGACCGGTTACTGATATCTCGCATTTTGAATTATAACCAGCGAAGGGGCTGCGTTAGTAAGAGGGTAGAAATGTGACATTAGTGCTGCTCTGTATCACACGCCATTGAAGGCTAAGCCAGATTCAATAGACTATTGTGCAAATTACGGGGGAAAATAAACTGCCGACAATTCTGCCTGGATACAGGCCAAAGATTAACTAGCAATAATTATAACCCTTAGATTAGTCAGTTATTCAAGTGGAAACAGCAAAGAGCTACTTTAGAGTTTATGTTGGTAGAAACAGAAACTAATAACTATATCTCTGGAAGGGTGGCTGGACTGGATATTATAAACAATCCATTCAAAGAATTGAGACATAGGGCTAAAGTCCACTGGGGATTTTGAAGGATGGTGTGGATAAAAAAAAGTCAGATGAAGTCGCATGGGTCAAAAAATAATGGGGCTAGCAACTAGCCAGGGTTGGACTGAGTCAGACCCTCTCCCTGATCAGCTGGCCTCCCGAAAAAACAATATTTGGTCAGCATTCATGCATGGGGAGGGCCTACAGAAGTTTGGAATCCCATGGCCCCCAATGGTCAAGTCTGACCCTGCAACTAGCAATTAGGCAGGTTATATATAGACTGAAAGGAACAGTAACAACAACAAATGAAAGTGTATTAATTAAATTAACATGTAATACACTGTTGACTTGCACTGGTAAAGTTGGTGTTTGCTTAATAAAGGGAAACTGTCATGGGAAAACATGTTTTTTTTATAAACCCATCAGTTAATAGTGCTGCTCCAGTAGACTTCTGCACTGAAATCGATTTTTCAAAAGAGATTTTTTGATATTTACTTTTGAAATCTGACATGGGGCTAGCCATTTTGTCAATTTCCCAGCTGCCCTGGTCATGTGACTTGTGCCAGCACTTTAGGAGGGAACTGCTTTCTGGCAGGCTGTTGTTTTTCCTTCTCAATGTAACTGAATAGTACGTAGTGGGACATGGGTTTTACTATTGAGTGCTGTTCTTAGCAGCTGTTATCTTGTGTTAGGGAGCTGTTATCTCATTACCATCTCATTACCTTCTCATTGTTCTTTTGTTAGGCTGCTGGGTGGGGGAAAGGGAGGGGGTGATATCACTCCAACTTGCAGTACAGCAGTAAAGAGTGACTGAAGTTTATCAAAGCACCAGTCACATGATTGGGGCAGCTGGGAAATTGACAATATGTCTAGCCCCATGTCAGATTTCAAAATGAAATATAAAAAAATTTGTTTTCTCTTTTGAGAAATGTATTTTAATGCAGAATTCTTCTGGAACAACACTATTAACTGATGCATTTTGAAATTTTTTTTTTCCCATGACAGGATCCCTTTAAGCAATTCTACTATAGTATATATAAACAAGCTGCTGGGTAGCTGTCGGGGCAACCATTGATAGCTGATAACAGATAAACCCTGTAGTATAAGATGCGGTTCTACCTACCTTATCTGTTATTTACTATTTGTCTTGAGCTTGAATGGCTGCCCCCATTGCTACACAGCAGCAGCTTATTTAAATAAACTATAATAGTCTTTCTGAAGCAAACATCCCAATTTTACCAAGGCAGGGAAACATGAAATTATTTATTCATTACTTAAAAACATTTTCATTTTTAATGTTACTGTTCCTTTAAAAGGTTGAGCTTCATGGACTTGTGTAATTTTTCAACCCAACTTCATGCCCGGACTGGCAATCTGTGGGTTCTGGCAAATGCCAGATGGGCTGCTGTAAGGTGCCATAGAAAGTCAGTATTTAGTGGGCTGGTGGGGGCTGTTTGGGCCTCTGCGTGGGCTGATTGGGCCTCTGTGTACCTGAAATGCCAGGGCCTACTTTATTCTCAGTCCGGACCTGCCCAACTTACTATGTTACATGAAACATTTGACACAACACACCTGTCAGGTCAGAACACAGCGTGCTGCGTCTTCATTTGACGAGAAAAACATTGACTGTTGGATGTAAACGCACGAACAAAAGACTCCAACCGACTTTGGGCCACATTCAGTTTAGAGAGAAAAAGTTATCTCTTGCGTTATCACGTGAAGACTCATGGACAAGATTCATTTAGAGGAGAAAAAACTTTTCTCCAAATTCATTTCCAGTTTAAAGGTAAACTATCCCTTTAACGTTTGATATATTATAGATGGACCTATTCTAAAAAAATTCTGTTAGTATTCATTAATTATTTGTTATGGTTTTCTGAATATTAGCCTTTTTTTGGCTTTCTGGCTATAGGGGGGTCAATGACTCAGAATGACACAGAATGCTCAGGGCCTGGAGTTTTCCGGATAACGGATCTGTCCCTAATTTGGATCTTCACACCTTAAGTCTACTAGAAAATCATGTAAACGTGAAATAAACCCAATAGTCTGGTTTAGTTTGGATCAAGTACAAGCTACTGTTTTATTATTACAGAATAAAAGGAAATAATTAAAAAAAAAATTGGATTATTTCGATAAAATGTAGTCTATGGGAGTAATTCAGAACTTTCTGAATAACAGGATTTTGGATAATGGATACCTGTATTCAAATCTTATTTTTCTGTTGAAAGCCTCCATTATTTTTCTTCATTAAACAGTTCCCTAGAGTGCTAGAGTATACAAACCCTACCAGCAACCAGTTTAAATCCCAAAGCTGAGATATAGAATAAAATGTAATAATACTAGATAAAATTTAATTAATCCAAAACCAAAAAAATCAATGGTGTTCATTTTAGTATTCTACCACCTACACCAAACTAACAGTTGATTTAAAGGTCAACTATTCCTAAAGCACCAGAAAGTTTTTCTAATGAGGCAGGAAATAAGGCAGAATTTTCTATTTCCTGTTTGTCTACCAAGCATTTTTTTAATATTACAATTTGTCCAGAATTTATAAACATTCGGCACAGCTGGTTCCAATACGTAATAACAGCCCTTGTACGATTTTATTGATTCATGGACTAATTACATTTTCGTTGCGCTCATTTCATTGCAATGAGTTTAAATTCTGCTATAAAAACATATTCAAAGATGCAGATTGGAGAGAAAAACATGAATATTGTAATGCAATTAAATGAATCCTGTGTTTTTATTATCTAGTTTGATATATTGAGCCAACATGTTTCTCGATCCAAATGGGGCTTCAATAGAAACCTCAGCAAAATGGCAGAAATCCCAGACTGAAATCCCGGCTTGATGAGATATATAGCATGTGATGCGCTTCTCATTAAAGCAGCGCTGTCATAACATAATTAGCCTCCTTTTTATATAATTTAGTTTAGTGCTTTAACAAGCTTTAGTAATGTGTAATGTTCTGCCACATAAGATGCTTACTGTATATTTCATATACATATTCAGATATTTTAGACGCATGACACTTTGACTACCGTCCTCCAGTCAGGATAAACCATTGACATTATTCCAGCCTTCCCTGTCTGCAGGCACTTCAGATTTGTATAAATGGGGTATGCACTGCCTATGGGAGGATAGCAATGCATGAGCCAAAATCTCTCAAGTGTTCCTATTCGAATGAATACAAAGTGACTGCAGTTGGGTGAGGGTATCTTGACACGGTTCTCCCTGAATATGACCATGGTGGTCAAAGGGTTGCATGGACCATAAGCTGGAAGGAAATGTAAAATAACTGGGGGTGGCAAATTATTACGCACCCCTTCAATTTATTAGGCACCACTAAGGAAGCTTCTTACCTGAGGAACACAAATTAGAAAGGTGGTAGAAATTCTTACGCACCCCTTCAATTTATTAGGCACCACTAAGAAAGCTTCTTACCTGAGGAACACAAATTAGAAAGGTGGTAGAAATTCTTACGCACCCCTTCAATTTATTAGGCACCACTAAGGAAGCTTCTTACCTGAGGAACACAAATTAGAAAGGTGGTAAATTATTTGGAAGTGCCCTACAAGTCCAGTCTGTCATTTACCAGAATATACAGATTAAATGGGAATAATGGGTGAATTGAGGATGTACAGTAAATGGGCTTCAGAGGCATCCCAGCAAAGGGAGAGGAAAGCTTCCTGTCTATGCTTTCCTACACCTACACTAGTAATATATCTATAGATATTTAGATATGTGTGTGTGTGTGCTTAGTGATGTTATAATAGGAGTTTATATTACACAAGAGGGGATATTACACAAGAGGGGATACTTTATTCACTATATAAATGTTATGTGATATTAGACTTCAGTACTATTAGCAAAATGGGGTCAACCTCTACCCAGAACTGTATTTAGGTCCAATGGTGCCCTAGGCATC